>VDFB02157390.1:30028-85268 GCA_007258455.2 Sequoia sempervirens | reverse complement strand
GAGAGGGTTGAGGTGAGAGGGACTTATTGATGTATGGTGGGAGGGATAGATGGAGGGGGAGATGGGGGGAGAGAGATGGAAAGAGAGAGAGAGGGAGAGAGAGAGAGCCAAAGGGAGAGACCCGAGAGATAGAGGGAGTGGGAGAGAGAGGTAGTGTGAGAGAGAGGGAGTGAGAGAGAGGGAGTGGGAGAGAGGGAGTGGGAGAGAGATAGAGGGAGTGAGTAAGTGAGAGAGTGATTTTTCTAGTTATGTAGGTAGGGTAGGAGGGAGAGACCCAAGAGAGTGAGGGGGTGGGAGGTGTTGGAACCATAAAATATTGAAAATTTTATAGTGGTTTACACTCATAAGTTTCCCAAAGAAGTCCATATCTTGAGTATACAATTGATATAATTTTCTTCACATATCATAATCACCAGTGATCACATTAGTTTTGACCCTTTGATATCTTGAAATCCTTCTAAGCAAAAATATGTGAAAAAATAAATCATATCGGCAAGAGTTAGCGCTGGTCTCTTTGATCCAAAAGCCAATACATTCCTATGCAGGTGTTTTCAGCATATCGGCAAGCGGTTAGGAATCTCACACCAACTAGATTTCATAAGAAGATGCACATCAGGAAGATATAGTTCATGGTCTTGCCGATGAAGAAATTCATCAGCAAGACAAGCACCATCGGGTTGAGATCAATAGGTCATACCGAGCATATATGTCTTACCGATGAAATATCATCGACATGAAATATGTCATGTCTCACCGATGAAGCACAAAGAAGCATATCGACGAGACAAAACCTATTAGGGTAAGTTTGAAATGTCCCCCCAAATTTCCATGTCACACTAATAGGATTGCATTAGAAAGAGTCTTGGCGATATACTTAAGATCGAAGGAACAAACATTGGGGAGATTTATAATGCTAGAGAAACAGCTAAATGTCTTAGCGATACATGATCTCTTGCTGATAAAGATACAAGTGGATCAAAGGGTTCATTGGGGTGACTCTTTCTGATATCTATCTAGTATGGATCAAAAGGATAAACTATGTGATATCGGTGAAAAGGATATAATGTCTCCTTGACCAACAATGTGTTTAGTGAATGTTGGTTGAACTCGAATAAAAATGATTTCCCATAGTTTTGAATTATCTTGTCGATAAAAAACATTTGATGTGACAATGGGAAATTCAAAGATTAACTACACTCGTGTTCAAAGCTAAGGAATTAATGGCGGAACTATCACCAAATGTGTTGATAATTCCCTGAATTGAAGAGGAGTAATTGAAGGAAAATATTGTAGAATTGGCAGCAAGAGAGTGAACGAAGGGCCGAAATTTTTTATAGCTAAATATTTTCAAACAAACTTGTAAGTTCTCTGCAATTGCATTTTTGGTTCTGTAATTTATAGAAGGTAAAATGGAAAGTACCAACTCAGGGAAAAAAAGTAAGAGGCAGAGTGCAATTAGTCACCCTAGAGGGAAAAAACAAAAAACTGAAATCAAGAATGAGCCGGAGGTAGCTGAGAGGAAATTGAACCAAGACCTTATTGATCAGTTTCCTAGCTTAGGGCCTAAAGCTAGGTGCTCCGCATAGATTAGGGCAGCAGTAGAGAAATTGAAGGACAAATGCAAGCACATAGGTGATATCTGGACTCCGATTAGGGGATATAAGTTCATTTTTCATTACCACCGAAGGAATCAGTATGAACAAGTATGTAACCCTTGGAAATTCAACCTAGGAAAATTAGTTTTCCCAAATGTGTTTATGGACATAGAATTGGTAAAAGTGTTAGCTATTCACTATGACCTGAAGCTCAAAGCTATTTGTGATCCATCAGGAAAACCATTCATACACATATCAGTGACTACAATATGTGAAGTGTTTAACCTAGAAGGGGTATGTGATGAAAAAATTGTACATGAGGAGCTAGAAAGAGAATTATGGAGAATGGATACCATATACAAGGGTTGGAGGTTACCATTGCATAGACTCAAGAAGGATGGAAACTCAATTCCACTGGAAGATAGTGATGGCACTCCATTTCATGTTGACTTGTTTGAACCATACCTAAAATATACATACTTTTTAGGATGTCAGGTATTAGGGATGGAGGCTCCAGAATACATGTCAATCATGCCCATGGTAGTTGCAATGGATGTTCAATGCCATAATTCTAGATCTTTTGATTATGCCTCACATATTGTCAAAGGGCTTGATGCAGGATTAATGGCAATAAAAAATAGGTCTCCTATTTTGCATTTGAAGCATTATTCAATCCTTATGCATATAATTTTCTACTATGGACAAGAGTTGAGGTGTGTTCTGAGAAGTTAAGAATATCACAATTGGACATGGAAGGAAGATCATTACTAGTTCAAATCTAGATTGCCATCTGGGATAGTATATTTTCCAATTCTTGTTTTATACATTTTGAAGAGTATTTTGTGAAACCACTGTATAGATTACATAGCCATCCTTGTGAATATTCATTGTCTAATGAAATAAAAATGTCTTGAAGACCCAAGGATTTCAATGGGCTAGTTAATCACAATTGGGGAGACCGGTATTACTTAGAAGGTGCAACTATGATCAAGGTATATGGATTTGAGGATGCACCTTTTATTCTACCCAAAACGGTGCTTGATAGGATTGCTCATTTGGAGATTGCTAGAAAATTGGATTATTCAGATGTTATGAACCTAAGTTATTTTGGAAAAAAGGAATTTATGCCCAACACACTATGCTTTGGTGATTTTAGTGTGTTATCAAGGGATGGGTATGATATGGTTCTAAATAAACTTTTGCAATACAATATGAAGAAAGGTCTACCACGAAAGGGTTTTTCAAATTTTCTAGGAATAAAATGAGCTTGGGTGGGTATGATCATATGCCCTATCAATGTGATGATCTTATTAGGAATATGGAAGAAGAAGAAGCTGAAAGGGTTTTTGATGAATACAATAGAAGATTTCTAGATACAAAATTGTTGTCTTTTGGGGAAGAAACATTTGGTGATGATAGGCCTCTTAGCACAGTTGATAAAATTTCCAGGCTAAGAACCCAAGATTAAAAATGTCCTCCTACGGAACCAGATGTTGAAGAGAGTTCAGATGCAGATACAAGAGAGATGGAATACAAATCATTTGTGGTTGATGATGAGTTTGTCAAAACTCTAGAATTTAAAGATTTTTTGTACAAGAAAAAGGGGGAAATCAATAAGGGAGTCAATGGAAAATATAACACCAAATAACAAAGGGAAATTATTGAGCAATTTAAAATTAAGTGTAGAGAAAGAAATGGAAGACATGACCTCTAAGAAGGGAAGAAATTTTTTAGAGGATGCAAGTGTTATGATTTTCCCTGGGTTAGATCTAAATTCTTCTTTGGTTTTTTATAGCTTCTTGAAGAATAATAATACCACACATAAGCTCAGCCCTGAAGGGGTAACAAAGATATATGCAAGATCCAAGTATAATTAGATGAAGGATCGCTCATGATATGGGCCCTATATCCACCACACAATAAATCTATTGTAATTGATACCAAGAAAGCTTTTGCACATGTAATGACATTAAATGTTGGAGAAGTTGATCCCATAACTATGGCAGAGATTGGCATCAATGTTGCCAAGTTGAATAAGGCCCAAATCTAAATGTTGATTAAGGAGAAGGAAATGTATAAGGCTAATAATGAAAGATTACTCAGAGAAAATGATCACTTGAAAGATATGATGGGAATTACCCTAGGATCCACTAAGCAGTTGACTTATGGTGAGAGTTCTCATACAAGAGACCAATGGGAAGGATCAAATGTATATTCTTAGGGTAAATATGATGCACTTACTATAGTGATCAAAAAGAGGAAAGCTAGCTTGATGACTTGGTTGAGTATAATTTGGGGAACACATTCAAAAAATTATGTTGTAGAGTAAGAACATAAGAGAATTGATGGGAGAAACTAGGAGAAGTTCTGAGAAATAAATGTAGACACCTAAAAATGGTCTAGAGAATCTAATTAATTAAATACGACTTATTCGATTAATTAATCTTAAATTCATCAACTTAGTAAATAAATAGAAATATTTATTTATATTAAGTTCATTATTAATTCTTCTATTTTATCATATTATTTCTCTCTTAATTAAATAAACAAAATTAAATACTTTGTTTTATTTAATTATTATCATTATTAATTCTTCTATATTTTATCATATTATTTCTCTCTTAATTAAATAAACAAAATTAAATACTTTGTTTTATTTAATTATTATCATTATTATTTCTTATATACTTTATCTATTAATTCCATCTTAAATTAAATACATAGCTTCAATAATTTGTGTTATTTAATTACCTCATCACATTTCTTCTTAATTAAATAAAGACATCCTAGAATCTTTAATTTAATTATCATATTCCTTTTATTTTAATTTAATAAACAACTTCTATAGTTTTTTTAATTAAATTATTTATTCCTCTTTTGCTGAATTTAAATAAACCAAAAAAATATTTAAATAAATGCATAAATCATATACCTCTATTCACTCACCAATAAAATTAGATTTTTTAAATCTAATTAATTCAACTGTCATTCACAGGAAGAGCCTCGGGGACAAACCTGCAGGAAATCTTCTCAATCTTCTACCTAAAATCTTTCCTCTCATCTTTCTTGGTGTTTTCATGGGGAGGAACAATCCTCCATGATCAACTCCTCCTCATCTCATACCATTCAGTTCTCCAGATTGAATCTCAACCTCTATTGTGTTGCCCCTTCACAAATGAGTGCTGTGAAATCTATAAATACAGGTTTCTGGCTACAGGAAAAGGATCCTAATTTTTGCAATCTTACTCTGTAGGTTTTCTAGGCATTCAAGCAATCAAGCAAATAGAAGAAATCATCAAGCAATCAAGCATTTTAGTTCATCAATCATGGCTGTTTATAGTAGTTTCTTTCTCATAAGTTTTAATGTAGAATCATCTTAGTTGCATTTATGAATCATAATAGTTTAATTCTCATTCTCTAAGTGTCATTTTAGCAATCAATTAGCTTCTAAAATATGAGAGCAAGTTGATTAAAGAAATCTTTAGAGTTAGAGAGCAATAGGACAGATTTCTGAAGATTCTTAGTTTAAATTAGCTTAAATTTCTTGAATCTTAGATACAATGTCTTATTTAGAAGTGTAGATGCATTTTAGATTGTTTTCCTCATTCTTACACTTCCATTTTGGTGCTCACTGTGGGGCCTAACCCTATATTCTGCAATTTTTTTGTGAAAATTATCTTACAAGTATCGACGTGTTTGTTTTAGCGGAACCGTGGTTTTTTATAGCACGTCGGCATGATTCTGTAGCGCGTCAGAGAAAAACTATAGCACATTAGTCGTCTGTTTTAGTGTGCCACTCAAATTTTTTAGTGTGTCGATCCACTATTTTAGCACCTCAACTCTTTTTTCTTTAAATATCTTTTATCTGGATCCAACGCATCCGTAGCCAGATTTTGTTCTTTAGTCTCTTTTTGGTTAAAATTTATCAATCCTAGGATAGAAAACAGGTTAAAATTTATCAATCCTAGGATAGAAACTTCATTATTACTTGTGGGATTAAAATTGAACATCATGCTTTTTATGGAGAAAAATCTCCATATAGATTAGATAATTTGTCTTTTGGGTTTTAAAAATTGAACAACTTCTTTGCTGTGATTGGGTGATAGGTTTATGCTCTCCCCTTGACTGGGTGCATCAGAATACCAAACTCACTTTTACTCTGTGCATTTTCAAGCTTTCATTAAAACCTTTAGACAGGCCTGTTGTAGTGGGAAAAAGTACTCACCCTATGGGAACGACCTGAGTGGGAACAGCTAAAAGCCATGGCATTCCAACCCACTTTAAAATTTATGTGAATTTGGGGAAACCCTCTTTCAACGGAAGTGTGCAGGATAACCATCCCCAAAATCTTTGTTCTAAAGATTGGGAGGTCTCTCGAGGGAGTTTATCCATTTTCCGCTTTGAACGGAAACCCTATCTAAGAACCTAGAAATAGAAGCATGCTTGTCAGTTCCCAAACATTGTAATACTTGGTGGTGTAGGGGCAGGGAAGAATCTACCATCAAGCACTCACCATATAATTGCCAAGGACTGTTTTCTCAGGGGATCCGGTATCCACTTCCATTACTCTGAGTACACACCTATAAAATACAAAAACACAGGCACCCTCTAGGGGGTGACATGGCTGTGTGAGTCGACGCAATTCCAAGCTGTGGGCTGTTTGAGTAGATAACGATGACCTTTTGTCTCTAGGAGTGAGTTTGTTTGAACTGTCTTATCTTATTATCAAACTAGTGAAAATCAAGAAGAATCATGTTTGGTTCTTAAAACATACACTATCTGTTTAGATTCTAGGATTTTGAATCAACTATTTTATTCTTGCTTGTTGTGTTTTCCTTCATTAAATTCAGATAAGATCATCACAAAAATCTTTAAATCAAACACTTGTGAAATTCTCATGATTCGAGATTGGGTATCCACCAAATTTGTCAAGAAGTCTCTTATCAAACAAATCAGAAAGCCAAAGAAAACACTTACATACAAACAATTCTTGAGAAAGCAATGATTTTTATATCAAAGTAGAAAAGTTCTACTCCAACATAGGACCTTTATTCATAGATATCACGATTTCTCTAGAGGTTATATAGACGACTATGCTATAGCTCCCTTAGATTCACAAGCATTTTATCAAAGAAGGGCTCTTAGAAAACACCACAATCACAGTCAACAAATTCATCCAGAATACATCCCACAACCTACCATACAATATGATACAAGACCAAGTGAATTTCATACAGTAAGATAGTTTCCTATGGCACCCCAAAAACATTTTGTAGCACGTCAGAACACTATTTTAGTGCATCATCACTCTGTTTTAGCATGTAGTAGATCTATTTTAGAGTGTAGCGGATCTATTTTAGCATGTCACGGCTCTATTTTAGTGCGTTGTGTCTCTATTTTAGCATGTAGCGGATTTGTTTTAGCATGTTGTGGCTCTGTTTTAGTGCGTCGTGGCTCTGTTTTAGTGTGTCGTGGCTCTATTTTAGTGCTCCTGAAGGTCAGAAAAATAGGGAGTTAGTAAGACAGTTTGTTAGTTTGCCCACATCGAAAACAAGGTTTTATCGGTCCAAAACATTTTTTTCCATAGTCCAAAACACTTGAATCATACCAAAAAAAAAAGAGAAAACTTTACTATTACTCGGGTAGGTCTTGAAACATCTTACAAAGTGTCCTTATCAATCATCACTAAATCTAAGATTTTTGTGTCAAAATTTCCCTATCAAGGATTTTTATCATCCTTCCATCATGAAACTAGACACGACTAAATCAGATTTTAAATCAAAAACTTCAACACTTATCAAATCAAAAATCCAAGATCATAGTCTAGAGTAAAACTTTAACGTTTGTATGCCTATTTTCACATGATCAGCATATCAAAGACAACAACAAGAAGAAAATGAAAGAATAGCAACCATGGTTGAAGAAAACCCTTGGGGATGATACAACAACACTAATCCTCTCACTAATTCATAAGAGAAAGAAATAACTATAGAAGAAATCGAGAAAGTTCAACAAGACCCTCATTTCCATAAATTTATGGAAAAGATGTTAGAGCAAGATATGGAAAAGTATCTTTTATTATTAGCTAACAAAGGTGCTAAGGTTCCTAAAGACTTTGATGTCAACCAACTCAAGGAAATGACCACACCTCAGACAACTAGTATGGAAAATCCAAATCAAATAGATGCTTTGACAAGACAAATCCAACAATTACAATTGCAGTTCCAAAATATCCAACAAGGACCAACAAAAATATATTCCTTACAAGACATTTTCCCTTATCCATTTGACCAAAGCATTAACATGATACCATTTCCACGGTATTGTGAATACTCGATGTACAACAAATACAATGGAAGAACCGATCCATTTGATCACATATGGGAATTTAGAGCCATGAGCATAGAGTTCGCCCATGAGGACTCTTACTTACTATGATTATTTCCAAGAAGCTTAGGAAACACTTGCATGGAATGGTTCTCTAAAATGGAACTCGAGATCCAATATTTTGAAGAACTGATCAATAGGTTCATAACGCACTTCTCATTTAACATCCAACATGGGGTGACCTTAAAAGAACTCTACAACACCAAACAAGCAAAGGGTGAAAAGTTTCTTTCCTTTCTCCAATGATGGAGAAGATATTTGCTAAATACCCTAGATCTATTCCTGAAGAGGAGAAGATAGAGATGTTCATTGATAACCTAGTGGATGAAATGAATTATAGATTGGACTTGCAATGTCCATCTACATTTGAGAAAGTAATCAAAAAGGGACTCAAAATTTTAGAGGCTTTAATCAAAAGAGGAACAATCAAACACTTCATTGAAGGTTCAAACAATAGCAATTTCTCTAACAACAATAGTGAAAAGACAAGATTTTGGCAAAAGAATAAAAATACCAATACCATAATCGATACACACATATCCAAACTAGTATTCACCTTGACGCCAACAACTACAAACAAACAAAACAATGGTCTTAATGTCAAACAAAGTAGTGATCAAGGAAATAATCAAAACAATGGAGAAACAAAAACCCAATCATTCCAATGACCATCCAATAAACAAAAATTCATGCCATTATGGCAATCATTGGAATCAGTCCTCAAAGAACTTTTAGATGAAAAACTTATTCACGTACAAGAGGCTAGAAATTGGGACCCTCAAGTCAAACCATCATGGTGGAATGACTCACATTACTGTCACTACCATCAAAATAAAGGCCACATGACTGAAAATTGTTGGGAGTTAAAACATGCAGTACAAGACCTTATAGATCAAAAGAAAGTATTTGTAGAGGGGCACCAAACAAACAAAGATCATACAACATTCAAAAATCCTCTACCCAATTATCAGAAGGGAGAATCCTCTTCTGCAAACAGCAAAGGTAAGAATGTTGGTTATGTTTATGACACAATGATCCTTTGTCTTTCTGCTGCCAAGGAGGATGAGGAGTTATGCAATCAAATCAATCGAAACAATGACATTACACCTACTAATTTGGTACAACATATGGACAAATCTGAAAACCAAATTAATGTAATCACACTCAAAGGGAAACAAGAGCACCAACTAGTTAATGCCACAACAAGGGCACAATCCAAAGTTATATTGAAAGGAGCATCATTATCATCCAAATCTGTAGATCCTTCCTCCAATCAATATAATCTCATCGATCAATTACAGAAAATATTGGCACAAATATCTATCTTGGAACTTTTAAAGATCTCCCCATCACACAAAAAGGTTCTTGAGCAAGCTCTTGTATCAACCACGATACCTAACAATTTGGATGTATGTCAATTTCAAGCTATGGTGGGACATCTATCTACACCTCATTGCCTTTCATTTTCCGAACATGATGATGTATCACTCACCCATCCACATAATTCTGCCCTTCACATTGAAGTCCTCATCCATAAACACCGTGTAAAGTGTGTCCTGATAGATGGAGGGGCTGGTTTAAATATTTGTACCTTAAAGTTGATTCGTGCACTAGGATACTCAAATGAAGCCATTGATACAAGAAGAAAAATCACAATCAAAGCATATGATGAGGAAGAAAGATCCTCTAAAGGATTGATCATATTACCCATTCAAGTGGGAACTATTGTCCAAAATGTGGTTTGTCAAGTCCTAGATAGAGAACTGACATACAACATACTGTTGGGACATCCTTGGATTCATGATATGCATGCAGTACCTTCCACCTATCATTAATGCCTAAAATTTCCTGTCAATGGATAGGAGGTAACAATCACAGCAGACTATAATGACACCCAAGCTTGTCATACATTGAAAACATCTTAGGATACATTAATACCTCACAATAGAGAAGTTAGCACATTAGATTCATCTAATAGTGAGAAACAACAAAGCTTCATATCAAAGTGGCTCCCAAAACAACAAAAATCACAAGAGATCAAGGTGGCACAATCTAACCCTTCAAATGTTGAAGAAAAATTGGCTTCACTCTCACACCAATTCACCAACAAAGTATAGATAAGTGGCAAAGGAATAAGTGAATATGGTGTCGAACACTCTTTCCATCTATCACAAATGTTACCCTCCTTACAAACGTATGGACAACCATCTACAACCACACAAAAATCAGCACAATCTACAATGGCATTAGATGGCAGATTTATAAAAGTTGGAAACCTAGATGAAGAATCAGAAGATAAGGCTATACTAAATTGGCTTTATAGGAATGAGGAAACTTCCACTTCCATGAGTAATATCATAGAGACAAATCAATATGGAAAGGGAAAGACTATTCAGGAGAAGATGGGTTATTTAGGACAGGGACCTATTGGGTTAAGGAAACAAGGCATAATAGAACCAATCTAGCCACTCACGCTCCAACATAAGGATAAAACTGGACTAGAATATACAATAGAACAAGGACCTCTTGAATGAGGGGAACAAAGTGTAATAGAACCAATCCAAGTTCTCACAATTCAGCATAATAACACAAATGGGCTAGGATATACAGAAGGACAGGGCTCTCCTGAATCAAGGGAACAAGGCACAACAACACCAACCCAACCTTTAACACTGTACCAAAATAGCAGAACTGGACTAGGATACACAGAAGAAGCAAGAGCATAACTCACCAATAGAACTGTGGAGCGTATTCTTCAAATGAGAGATAACTCCGAAACAAATTCAAATGAATGTGAGTGGGAAAACTTATCAGATGTTTCCTATGAAGATATTCAAATTGATGTTATCAAAAAGTATACCCCAAAACATGAGGAGGGTCAAAGCTCAAGTTTTAATCCTATTGTCTTTGAAACAAAAAATTTTGATGACTCAAGTGAAGACAAACAAACATCGAGTGAGATAAATGATGTAGAAGAAAATACCTTTGTAGGCCTTGACATAAGCACTAACAACTGGGATGACATTTCCGTCTGAGCTTTCACACTCACTGATCTCAACTCATCTAATGATTCATTGCCTTTATTGCATCCCAAGCTTATCGAGTGGGAACCCCAACACCCCATCAATCTCCCTATTTTTGACAATGACTCCGCTATTATTAACTACCTTTGCTATGAAGAATCTGATACTTGTTCTACCAATGCTTCTTTTAATGATGCTTTTAGGTAGGAGGGTTCCAAGCCTTTCAGTTGCAAAAGTATGGAAATAAATAATGGATCTAATGGTGAAAACCATTCTATGGCAGTATTTGATCCTAAAATAGTAAAAACAAAGAACGCATCCAATGGTGAAAACCTCATTGAGGCGCCAAAGGATGGAATGCTTGACATCCTCCCACAACATTACCATGAAAGATCATTAGTGTTGGTAGAACCCACACAGTCTATTGATATTGGCATAGCAGAGAAAGTAAGAATACTACACTTGGCAGCATCCATGACAGATACAAAAAAGCTAGATTTTATCAAATTCTTTTAAGAACGATGCATCAATTTTGCTTGGTCATACTCTGACATGCCAGGCTTAGACATATATCTTATTATACATCATTTATCTTTACCAGCTGGCACTAAACCAGTAAAACAGAAACTGAGAAAGATGCATCCACATGTTGCATTATTGGTAAAAAATGATTTAAAGAAACTACTAGATGCTGGATTTATCAGATCTATTGATTATGCTGAATGGATATCCAACATTGTACCTATTTCAAAACCAGATCACACCATCAGAATATGTACAGATTTCTGGGATTTAAATAGAGCATGTCCAAAGGATGATTTTCCTTTGCCAAACATAGACATGATTGTAGATTTAACAACTGGCCATCAAATGTTATCACTCATGGATGGATTTTCAGGATATAATCAAATCAAAATAGCTCCTAAAGACCAAAAAAAGACAACATTTACATGTCCATGGGGCACCTTTTGCTGGAACGCCATCCCTTTTGGGTTAAAGAATGTAGGAGCTACATACCAGTGAGCTATGACAACAATCTTCCATGACATAATGCACACCTTCATGGAGGACTATGTGGATGACATCTTAGCCAAATCTCACACCAGAGAAGGACATCTAGAGATACTTGCCAAAATATTTGACAAGTTGGAGAAATTTAAAGTCAGATTAAATCCCAAGAAATGTGCCTTTGGAGTAACATCAACAAAACTCCTTGGATATATAGTTTCTACAAAAGGAATTGAAGTAGATCCAGAAAAAGTTAAAGCCATTGTGGAAATGCCACCTCCTAAGAATATCAATACATTAAGATCTCTACAAGGCCAACCACAGTCCATCAGAAGATTCATCTCTCAACTAGTAGATCAGTGTCATCCATTCAACCATCTTTTGCATAAAAATGTGTCTTTTAAATGGGATGAATAGTGTGAGAGTACTTTCAATCAAATCAAGTCAGCCATTGTTGCTATATATTGCAACAACATATATCTCTTTAGGAGCCTTGCTAGCACAAGAGGATAGAGAAGGAAAGGAACATGCAATATACTATATCAGCACGACACTCAATGGACATGAAGTAAACTACACCTTCATTGAAAAATCAGCTTAACAGTAGTATTTGCAACACAAAAATTGTGACACTATATGCTCACTCACACTGCCAAGCTCGTTGCAAAAATTGATCCCCTCAAATATTTACTGAGCAAAGTAGATTTAACAGGAAGGTTGGCAAAGTGGGTCATGCTCCTCAATGAGTTTGACATTTAGTATGTTGAAAGGCGAGTTATCAAAGGACAAGTCATTGCTGACCAATTAGCAAAAGCTCCATTGTCAAATAGTCATCCTATGACCATGGAATTTCTTGATGTGGATATCCTCAATATTACAACACAACCATGGCAACTCTACTTCAATGGATCCTACACACAACATGGATCAGGGGCAGGAATTTTATTTGTCACACCTCTTGGGCACACAATTCCACAATCTTACAAGCTTACCTTTTGTTGCACTAACAATGAAGCTTTAATCCTTGGAATTAAAGTGGCTATTGACTAGAGAATCACAGAACTGCAGGTGTATGGAGACTCTTAGTTAATCATCTATCAAGTCAACAATGATTACCAAACTAAGGATGACACACTAATTTTATACAAGAGACTGGTAGATGATTTAAGGAAATACTTCATAGATATCAAATTTGAGCAGATACCAAGATCAGAGAATAAAGCAGTAGATGCCATGGCCACAATAGCATCTCTTCTACAAATGCTTGAAACACAAGATTTTTATTGATTTATTGTGGAACAAGTATCAAATCCTGCATACGCAAACCCCAAATCCCAAACCATAAGCCTTTTGGATAGTGCCTAATCTTCCGTTTATGGAGACATTTATACTTACCTAAAAGATAATATCTTACCACCAGATCTTTCTCGCAACCAAAAGCGCAACTTCATATGCCAATCCAATAAAACATACCATTATTGCTAACACCCTTTACCATCGTGGCCTAGATGGTACTCTTTTGCGTTGTTTAGAACATAACGAATCTGCTTCTGCTTTACATGAGGTCCATGAAGGAATTTGTGGCACACATTCAAGCGGATTATCTTTAGCCAAGAAACTCCTTCATTTGGGATATTACTAGCTGCACATGGAGCAAGAATCTTACCAGTTTGTTAAGAGATGTCAAAAATGTCAAATTCATGGCAATCTTATACATGCACCAGCACATGAGCTCCATCCATTTGCATCTACATGACCGTTTTGTCAGTGGGGATTGGACTTGGTAGGGAAAATTAACCCATCTTCATCTAATGGACATAAGTTCATTATCACAGCAACAAAATATTTTACAAAATGGGTGGAGGCAGTTCCCTTAACCACAATCACTAGGAAGAAAATATCATCTTTCATACTTAATTATCTCATTTGTAGATATGGGATACCCCAGTCAATCATCACAGATAATGGCAGGCCTTTTAAGAACCAAGATGTCCAAGAGTTGTGTGAAAAGTTCCACATCCAACATCGCTTTTCAACCCCTTAATACCCTCAATGTAATGGACAGGCAGAAGCTTCAAACAAAACAATCCTAAAAATTCTCAAGAAGACTGTAAATGAGGTAGGGCATGATTGGCATGTTCAGCTTAACCCTGCTCTTTGGGCTTATAGGACTAGCATCAAAACACCAACAGGAGCTACACCATATGCTCTTGTCCATGGATTAGAGGCAATATTACCTATCGAGGTAGAAATTCCATCCCTTCAAGTTTCCCTAAAGGGACTCATTTCAGATGAGGATTACAGGATCTCTAGACTTCAAGAATTAGAGCTACTTGATGAATGTCGACAACAAGCTGCCAATCATTTGATAGCCTATCAACAAAGAATGTCTAGGAACTATAATCACAGGGTTAAGCCTAGAGTCTTCCAGATCAAAGACTTGGTCCTATGGGAAAACCCTAGATATCAAGCAGACAGAGAAAAGAAGGGAAAGTTTGAACCTAACTGGATAGGGCCTTATGTCATTATATCAGTCTATGGATCAAGAGCATACCGGTTGTCTACACCAGAAGGAGATATGTTGGAGGAGCCCATGAACATCATCCATCCTAGGCGATTATATACTTGAGGATACCTAGTGCACGGTTGGTAAGGCTGTCTTGATGAAAACTTGGCAAACAGGCATCATGATGATAGGAAAAGAAAAAAAAGAAAAAAAAAACAACATAAAAATAAAAATACACAAAAAGGAGGACACAATAAAAACAAGTGATGAAAAACCTGGCAAACAGGCACTACTTGTGATTTTCACCAACTCTTCTATCTATTGGGTACAATTTTGTTACGATTGTTTCCTTTCATATCATTTCCATCTATCATTTGAGATAATTATTATCACTATCCATATCATAGCAAGGATATCATGTCTTACCCTAGCTTGGGGGCAACATCCTAGAGTTACTTGGTACAATGGACTTTCAGCTTAAATGGGGAGACAATCAAACATGACAACACCGAGTGGCAATACTTGAAAAGAAACCAAAAACATAAGAAAATTTGTCAAAATCCAAAAACATCAGACAATCCACAAAAATCAAAACAAAAACATTCAAAAATTGCAAAACACAAAATAGAGTATGTGTCAGTTGAACTACGTGGTCTCTGCGTATATAACGCAGGCAAGACTAATCTTTGATCAGTCCCCGAGGCCCCTAGGATAGGCCTTTAGGTTAGTTCTTTGGTCAAACATCTAAGAATATCATGCAAACATTAGCACACACATTTTAACATTGATGATCTAATCTGAATAATGATTTAAAATACTTTAAAGTAGAATTTGAATTATTGTACTTTTCATTTTATCATTTGCTTATCATTTCTTTGGAGCTACTCGATGATGTATTAAACTAGAGAAACAAGGAAGGAGAATGGTATTTTTCTTTGTTTGCTGCATGTGAGTTAGTCATTATTATTTTGTGAATTGTCACGGGAAGTGCTCTACCAAGTATCATGGATGACATTCCGATTCACTTAAGAAAATGATTAATTCTTGTTTGTTTACGCAAGAAATGCTTAGGTCATCTCAGTTTAATTGTACCTTGATGCTTGTGTTCACTTACAATATCAAAAATCATGAAAGAAATACTCAGGTCATCATTGGTCTATCTCATATCATTGATGCTTGTATTCACTTTCAACATGTTAAAAGCTCAGTGATGATACAAAGCAAAATAAAAAGATTGTTGAAATGACACTTAGGTTTGCATTGATAAAATAGGTTTGCATGGTAAAAATAGATTACATTCATAATAATACATCTGCAGAGTATTGGTTACACAAGTTACAAAGATTCATTTGCAAATAATGATATCTTTTCTTATTAAAGATTGAGTATACTTGACACATACAATTTTCATAATGGCATGCATATAAAATCATTTCTTCATCTCATCATATATTTCACAATAAACATCTCATTTCATGATATCATATACATGTTATATTTCATCATTCATATATTTATCATATTTACATCTCATCACATTGTTATTATCATATAGTTGCAAAATCATCACTTATTGCATACATATAGAAGGAATTTTATAATCTAATCATATATTTCACATATAAATTACATTTCATTACTACATCTCATCATACATTATAATATTCTTATCATGTTTCACATTCACATACATTGCATACATCCATTAAAGTTTCATAAACATTATATATTAAGCTTCCTTCATTCACTAGATTGTATATTTTTCATCCCAAATAAAACAAACATACATCTCATTTCATATTATATTATTTTATTTTATCATATGCATCCACATTTCATTTCATTAGATCATACATACATCATTCATTTACATCTCATTTTACATATCATACATTGCATTTCATTAGATCATACATACATCATTCATTTACATCTCATTTTACATATCATACATTGCATTTCATTAGAAAATACATACATCATCAATATCATATCACATCATCATCAATGCATCTATCCCATCTAGTATAATAAATCATCATAAAACATAAAAATTAAAATGCATCCATCACATAAATCATGTAGAACACATCATAGATCAATCAAACCACTGCACATCATATATATCTCATCAAGTGTCAAGTATACAATGAAGTATGAAAGGATGAAGATGACATCATATAAAAAAATGGCTGTATATATCTCTTGAAGGGTGCACACATGATCTCAAGTAGTACTCGCACTAGAAGGTGCAGGTCTCGCACCAGTATCACCACCACTAGCAGCTACCCAGGATCTCTCGGATCTCTTGGATCTCTCTTGAGAGGTTGTGTCACAACTCTGTTCATTGTCCTCGAATGAGTCCTCTCTGAGTGAGACTAGGCATAACTGATTCTCTACTCTGGGGGGAAAATCTCATGGTATCGGCTCTTGTAGAACTCAATCTTTGCACCTGCCTACATAGCCTCTCACATGTAATATACCACAGAGGTCCCATCGACCACTCTCTGTAATCTCTCTATAGTAGCCTGTGTTGTCTCTGCTGCCTATCTTACAGTATCTCGCTCTACAGTAAGGGCTGTAATATGTGCCTGCACAGTGCTCAACTGTGCTTGTACACCTCCTAGCTGAGCCTGTGCTTGCTCTGCTACATGTATAGCCTCATCTCTCTCACTAATTAGAGAGGTAATCTGCATCTATGCAGTAGCTAGTTGTGCCTACATCTGGGCCTGAGTCTATGCTACTAATCCCTGTGCCTATGCTAGCTGTCCCTATAATGTCAAAATCTCAACATGCAAACCAATAACCTCTAATCACTCTGCTAGAGAGGAAGCAACTGGCTACCTCTTACGAGGCACACTATTCGATGGCTCTGAAGTACCTACTACGCTCGATCTCCCCCCATCTCCACTATCATCATCACTGTCATCGTCACTATCATCACTGTCACTCTCATCACTACCCTCCACATCCACATCAGTATCTACATCCTCCTCTCTCCTCCATCTACAACCACTGTGACCACCCCTTGCAGCTGTTGGTGCTAGCTCATCTGGAATAGTAATACGGGGAGGTGGGTGTAGAGCTAGATACTATCCATAGTCGGGAGTAATGGGTGCCTCTACAATATCTCACCGTATATCCCATGCTAATGGCTGAAGGGCATGATAACCCTCAATAAGTGCCTCATAAGGTAGGCATGGACCCCAATCACTGGCATCTATCTAGCATCTTCCATAATGAGCTACTCCCTGTGGCATACACTATACACTCCCATACTGCTTGTAAACGCGGCAAAATAGGAATCGCTCAAAAATCTTGGAGCTCTTCCTGATCAAATACATAGAGTTGGCCAAATATCCCAACTCGACATCATCCTCATCCCAGTCATCACAATCTAAATATGGATACTAGGTCACTGTCTCCACATCATCAACAACCCATCTCCAATGATCTAGCTTACCCATCATATGATGGGTAGGCCTGCCTCTATAAAAAAATACATAGGTTCTCATCACTGGTCTCGATAACATCGGCTCAAGATGCATGATAGCGATATGCTCCCATGCCCATACCTGAAGAAGTGTAGCTCCTACTAATAAACTGTTACCTCCCAGGTACATGATCCAGTGTAAATCATGATATAACTGAGCAAGCATACACATACCCCAAGCATATCTCATCCTGTGTACCATCATACCCTCTAATACCCGACCCCATCCAAGTGATAGACCCTTTGACCTCTTATGAGGACAAAGGAATCCACCAATAAAGCCTACCAAAACTAGAGGAAGTGGAGCATATGAATGATACATCTCTACCCAAGGGATCCAAACTCCCACAATATGAGGATCCTAAAAGACTTTCCGAATAGAATCTATCCCACCCCACTCCTCTGAATCATGCACAACAATCTCACCAACAAAAGGAATTCGAAGGATACGCCATACATCCTCTGGCATCACAGTCATCTCGCCAGTAGGTAAATGAAAAGTGTTGTGGTCGCTATGCCACCGCTCTACCAATGCTGTGAGTAGACCTCAATTAAGTCTAATTTGGGGAATGTACAACATCGAAGCTAAACCACAATCAATAATATGCTATCTCTCATCCTGTGAAAGACGTGGAATCATATCTAGGGGCTAGGGGAGCTGCTCTAGTACCTGAATAACATCTAAATCCTCCTGATATCAAAAGACACATTTTTACAAATCAATACATTATCATTAGAATATCAAACATTATTTTACTCTATCTAAACTAATGATCAGATCTTACGAGTAAAAATATTTTAAAACCTCACCTATCATGAGGTCATCAACTTCTAAAAATGTGTTTATCTATCATATGATCAATTTATCAAAATTGAACCCTCATCTAGATCAATCAGGTTCATTTCATCAAATTTTCAAATTATTCCTTGCCTATCATGAGGATAATTGTTATCAATCAATCAATGGATCTTGCTTATCATGAGATTGTTTACCATTTATTTAGTCAGATCAAACTAAAATGGATGGAGTGAATAACAAATCGACGAAATAAAAAATCAAGATTCACAATTTTTTTCATCAATCTATTTTTCCACGCGCTAAAACAGGTGGACGACACGATAATATTTTTTGAGGCGCTATAGTTTTTGGTTGTCACGTTAAAATATTTGGTCCACGCACTAAAACTACTGGGGTGCTATGCTATCTTGTTGGTGTGCTATAATAGAGCTCGGGGGCGCTAAAACAGACCTATGGCACACTATAGAATTTACCTAAAGCGCTAAATTTTTTGACGCGCTATGGAATTCTACTGATGCACTAAAACTCTCGCACACTAAAACAAATGACCAACGCGCTATTCCACGCCAGTCGGGTGCTAAAATAGTAAAAATGCAAAAAAAAACTAAAAGGTACAAGCACGAATTACAAGGAGGCTTTGGGGTACATACCAGAGGTCCATAGTCAGTCGGACGCTGGTGACGTCACACACACTCAAGTCGGTGGGTGTGGTAGGGGATCGACATCTTGCTACTCCTAGCACTCTAAAGGTCTCTATCACAATTTTCTCAAAGTCAAATGCACAAATGACTTTTGAAAATGACCTTAACTTTTATAAGTTCTTTTTGTGGGATTTTTTTTTTTGGGATTTATTTAATTTCTTCTTGCGAAATTAATTTGTATCTATCAGTGGGGCATTTTTGCATAGTTTTATCAGGAGATAAAAAATTTCTTCATCGTTTCTTCATTCAATCATCATCAAATCATCAAATCATCATAAAAATTTAGAAAAATCATAAAAAATTCGAAATTCATCAATTTATCTCCTGAGGGGGCATATATCATTATCATTTCAAAATTCAAATATCTGGGGCAAATCAGGGGCATATCTTAAAACTTTTTGTCAATACTGGCAGCTGAGGCAAAATTTTCTTTGAAGCAATGCATAAACACATCACTTCAAAGAGGGGAAAAATGTAGACACCTAAAAATGGTCTGGAGAATCTAATTAATTAAATACGACTTATTTGATTAATTAATCTTAAATTCATCTACTTAGTAAATAAATAGAAATATTTATTTATAATAAGTTCATTATTAATTATTCTATTTTATCATATTATTAATTAAATAAACAAAATTAAATACTTTGTTTTATTTAATTATTATCATTATTAATTCTTCTATTTCCCTCTTAATTAAATAAACAAAATTAAATACTTTGTTTTATTTAATTATTATCATTATTATTTCTTCTATACTTTATCTATTAATTCTATCTTAAATTAAATACACAGCTTCAATAATTTGTGTTATTTAATGACCTCATCACATTTCTTCTTAATTAAATAAAGATATCCTAGAATCTTTAATTTAATTATCATATTCCTTTTATTTTAATTTAATAAACAACTTCTATAGTTTGTTTTATTAAATTATTTATTCCTCTTTTGCTGAATTTAAATAAACCAAAAAAATATTTAAATAAATGCATAAATCATATACCTCTATTCACTCAGCAATAAAATTAGATTTTTTAAATCTAATTAATTCAACTATCATTCACGGGAAGAGCCTCGGGGACAAACCTACAGGAGATCTTCTCAATCTTCTACCTCAAATATTTCCTCTCATCTTGCCTAGTGTTTTCATGGGGAGGAACAATCCTCCATGATCAACTCCTACTTCTCATCTCATACCATTCAATTCTCCAGATTGAATCTCAACCTTTGTTGTGTTGCCCCTTCACAAATGAGTGTTGTAAAATCTATAAATACAAGTTTCTGGCTATAGGAAAAGGATCCTAATTTGTGTAATCTTACTCTACAGGTTTTCTAGGCATTCAAGCAATCATCAAGCAATCAAGCATTTTAGTTCATCAATCATGTCTTTTTATAGTAGTTTCTTTCTCATAAGTTTTACTATAGAATCATCTTAGTTGCATTTAGGAATCATAATAGTTTAATTCTCATTCTCTAGTGTCATTTTAGCAATCAATTAGCTTTTAAAATCTAAGAGAAAGTTGATTAAAGAAATCTTTACAGTTAGAGAGCAATAGGACAGATTTCTGAAGATTCTTAGTTTAAATTAGCTTAACTTTCTTGAATATTAGATACAATGTCTTATTTAGAAGTGTAGTTGAATTTTAGATTGTTTTCCTCATTCTTACACTTCCAATAAAAAGAAGAGATGTTCCAAATAATGTGGCTATTGATACTACTAACCATTTCATAAGAAAAAATAGAGACTTCCGTGAAGAATTGCAGGGGGATGAATAGGGACTAATTGATGCCATGAAGAAGGGATTACTAGTGCTATTTGAAGAAGAAGGAAACATGAAAGAAAAGGATAGGTGGATTAAGGAATGCAAATCAATGTTGCAAGTGATTCTGGAGATAGCCACAGGAAATAATTCAACACTAGACGAGGCTTGTGAGCAAAATGAAAGGATGGTGATAATGGAGATAGCAATCCAGAATGCGCTAGGAGATGTTGACACACATGAATGACTAGATTACTTGGATCATTTTTCAAAATTACATTTATGGATAAATAGAGCCTAATTTCTAGTTACATTATTGTTGTTAAACAAAAACATTTCTGAAAGGATGTGTCCTTTCACAATTTTGATATATTTTTATCTGTTTCATAATGTAAAAAATAGATATAGGTGAATAGAAGTATACAATAGATAGTTTTCAATGATGTTTTCATCAGAAAGGACCAAGATGTATGTGTAAATTTTGAAGGAGTTAATGGAAAATCTTAGATTCAGTGGCTTTGTGTTGGTATCAATTATTTCTTAACTTAACTAGATATATTATCAGTTTGTCTCCATATTTGATATTTCTCTATTGTTTAAATTGATATATCAAGCATATTTTCAATTTATCAGTGCACATTTGTTGTATCTGTGTGGCATAATTAATTGGGTCTTTCAAGTAAAGATTAAAATCCTCTTTATTATTCACAACAATTTATAATTATTATTTTGGATCATTAAAGAAGAATCTAATAATTACATCCCTGCCAGTTTATACAAGTTATAAACATAGAAATGCCAAACAGTTTGAATTATTGCCAGTTATAAGTCACTTAATAGTTATTTCTATTTGACTCCATATACCCAACATGCATTGGTCCCATACATCTCATTTCATTTTTTACATTTGTTAACTAAACATATTGATCTTTACTTTAAAACTACTTATACAATCTATACCAAATTAAGATTTCATCTCTCCACATCATATTTCCATTGTGGATAGATTTCTTAGGAAAGAATCACATAGTTAAAGCCTACATCATTAACATAGGTAGACCCACCTAGGTTTAGCAGCACCTGAAGAGAGGAAGGTCTAAACCATTCGGCCTTGTATGTTACCCTAAAATGTATCAAGAGTTTGGCAACCTCTTTTGGTATTTTACCTTCATTTCTGAGTGCTAACAGTTTGTAAAATCTACTAGGGATAACTTGAGAAAATCTGGTAGTAGGCAACCTTTCCTTATAAAGTCATTGAAATTTTCAAATCAGATCTTCAACTAGAGATTCAAAATTATGTAGTTTGCAACTCCCCATCCGAGTCACACACCTAATAGTTTGGTGGCTCTATTGGGGAGTCATCTTAGAGTTAGGTCCTTTGTCATAGAGTCAAAAATCTTATAGACTCTGCTAGGAATAAGAAGGAATTTTCTCACTTTTAAGAAAGTGAGTGCCAACTCTAATAAAATAAAGTACACATCAAAACATCACAACAATTCAACATGCATGGTAGAAGGTCCAAATACAAAGGAGGTCCTACTGGCAATAGTAAATGGCCACATAAGGATGATAAGGGTAAGAAGGTATTTCATGACATGTGCATAACAATTAAGGACAAAGCATCAAAACTGCACTATGAGACATATGTTCGCTATGATACATGAACAAATAGTTCAAGTGGAGAACCTTGTACTCCTAAGGAAAGAAGAAACCCTTTTTATAACCATCAGAAACAAGGGGAATTCGATGCTAAACTTGAGGCTGAAAGAGTCAAGATTCAACATGAATATGATCAAAGAATGGAAGGTAACCAAAATGATCCCATTAATAATGTAGCCCCTCAAGAAAGTTATGAATTCATGACTCGGGAAGAATTAGAAGCACACTTGGAATTTGAGAGACAAGAAATGGAGAGAGCAAAAGTAGAGCCCAAACAGAAGAGACTCCAAATAATAAAGGAACTCCAAGATTTAAAATTACAGAAAGCTCAAATTAATTCTCAAACTGCTAATCTCTCTAAATATGTACCACCTCATAGGCAAGGAAACAATAATGCAGGACCTTCAAATCCACCAAAGGCTCCTTAGAATCTAATGGGGAATCAATACAAATAGCCAAATGTTCCACCTCACAACCCATCACAACACCCAAATGCCCAACCACCTCATGGTCAAAAAAATGTGCCACCTCCTCATACACAATACAATAATCCATTGTACCAATATCAACATCCTCACAACCCACCCCCTCAACAATATACAACAATGATCAGACAATTTGACCTAGCAAGATTTCAACTATGTCCTTACCCTATAAACAACAGCTGGAGAAGCCTTGTCCCAAAATTTACAAGAAGCAGTGCAATCACTACTGAGGAACATCTAAGGAGTTTCGATGCCTTTATTCAAGATTTGGAAATGCAGTATGAAGTTATGTAGATGAGATTATTTATGATGTCATTAACCAAAGAAGCTAGAGACCAGTTTAACAGTTTACCAACAGCTTCAATTGATTCCATTCAAGAATTTCATGATCAATTCCTTGAACAATATGGGAATCAGTGCGTACCAGACTTCTCTTTTTATGAATTAGTGGGTATCCAAAAGAATCAAAATGAGTCGATTTATGACTTTAACCAAATGTTCAAAAAATTGCAAAATAAGATACCACTCAGGTCAAAATTGGCATACCTTGCAGCATTGAGTATTTATCTGAAGGAATTTGATCCAAAAAAAAGATATGAGCTCATAAATAGGTGCACTAGGAATTTAGCTGAAGCTCATAAAATAACATCAACCATAGAAAAAAATAGGAAGGTTGCAAGAATGGTTGTTAAAAGGGATAATCCTAGGGTTCCTCAACAGTTCGGCAATCCTCAACATAGACAAGAAAATATATACAGAAATGAAAGGCCAAGGCTACATGACATGCCTTATAATACAAATTGGAAAGATGGAAAATAGGTGATGGATAGACCTAGAAGTAAAGAGACTCCTGACCCTTTAAAAAAGAAAGCAACATATATGGTTAACAATAATCTTTGGTGTGGAATTTTTGATGCCCCACATTCCCTAGATCACTGTATTGTAGCTTAGAAAATACAAGAAGAGGAGATATTAGTAGATAATGAAGGAGAATATCACACAATTTATCTAACCTCTCACACCATTCACCCCATTGAACAGAGGTATTTGTCTTCATAGGAGGAAGGCTATGAATACGATGTTACAAACCAAAGATGCAATATACAAATGGCTAAACAACAAGTTTTTTCTGATTCTAAAGAAAATAGTGAAGAAAAATACCCTACTGATACACCTACTCAATGTAATATAAGGAAACCAAGAGAAGAAAAAATTAAAAGGCTAACCATTGCTATAGTTGAACAACAAAAAGCAAGTATTGGCTAAGAAATAGAACAATGAATGAAAAGGAAGGCATCCCAAGAGGAATATTCATGAAAGGTAAATAAATAACACAAGGAGATTTGAAGAAGATAGAAAACAAAGAACATGATACGAAGGAACAAAAACTTGTCCAAAAATAAGAAAGTAAAGAATTACACAAAGAAAAAAAAAAGATTGATCAAAAAATAAAAAGGAAAAGGAGGAAAACAAAGGAGAAACATTGGAGCAAAAGAAATTGATCAAAGCAGAAGGTTCTTCTTTGGATTTCACTCAGGCTTTATCTCAAGTAAAAATTTATGTCCTATTTCTTGAAGTGATGAAAATTAAGGAGTATAGGGATAGTGCTATCCAATTGATATCTAATGTGAATGAAAAAAACACAAATTCTGAGAATAATGTAGCCTCTAGGATTGTTAATAAACAAGAAAAGGTAAATATCCCAGAGGTTTTCCTAAGTGATGCATTAATAAATCCACCACAAGTTGATCCTTTTTTCACTACATTACTTATAAATAACAAAATGTTGAGGAATTGTATGATAGACTCTGGTGTTGCCATCAACATTATGCCAATTGGAGTTATGAAACAACTTGGCATGTGGGTAGAAACTAATGGTGGAAAATGCTATGCAATGGATAGCAAACCTATTCCAGTAGTAGGTATTATGAAGGATGTTGAAGTAAATTTGGATGCTTATCCTCAAGCAACCTATAATATAGATATAATCGTGATTGATACTACTCCTCAATTTGGAATGCTTCTATCAATACAATGGATGACAACAATTGGGGGAAATGTGCAATTCAACTTATCTTATGCAACAATACCAGTGAATGGTCAAGAAGTCAAGTTGTATAGGGAGCCAAGGGTGAGTCAAATTGTAGAATATGTGCCTCAAGATCAATTAAATTTCTTTTGTGATATAGATCTCAGGAGTTTCAAGATAGAACCAACCCAGCCTGAACTAGTCAATAATGATCCAATTGAAAAACATGTTTCTAAAAATCATGATGGTGTGTGGAAGATGTATTTTGATGGAGCATGTAGCCAAGAAGGCAATGGAGCAGGGATAGTCTTTATTTCACTTGAGGGGACTACATTCAAATATTCATTTCTGCTGGCGTTTGAATGTACAAACAATATAGCAAAGTATGAAGCTTTGCTAACTGGTTTAAACATGGCTGTTAAACATAAGATCAAATTGCTAGCTATTCTAGGGGATTTTGAGCTAGTTGTTTCACAAGTTAAGTCAAAATATGCTACAAAACACAAAATATTGGAGCAATATAGGAATGTTGTATAGGATACAATTGAATTGTTTGATGCTTTCTCCATTGAGTGGATAGACAAGTCAAAGAATATAATGGTAGATTTTTTAGCTAATGTGGAACTAAGAAAAGATAATATTACACTGGCTGGAGTATCTCAAATTGTATTCAAAACAAGCCCTACTATGCCTGATAATATATATAGCTCAAAAGTTTTCAATGGTGATATTGACCTCTTAAAATTTCTTCATTGCATAGATTAGTATGAGGCTCAGGAAATTGACTTCAATGCTTTTGTGGAGGAAGTATATGGAAAACAAACTATATTTGGATAAGAGGACTTGCAACTTAAAACTAATAAACTTCCCAAAGGGCTAGTAGGATTGGAAAGAGTATATGATGGAAATGATCGATCCCTCATGAAGCAAACACTAGTCAAAAGGGAAGGTATTGAAGAAATCAATTTGGGGAATAAGTTAGCGTCAAAAAAGGTATATATTGGAAAGAGAATAAGTCCTACAATTAGGAGAATGTTGATTGCATTGTTGAGAAAATAAAAGCATGTTTTTGCATGGTCCTATGAGGATCTCAAGGCATATAGGGAGGATTTATTTCAACATGAGATCCCACTAAAACTAGATGCAAAACCATTTAGACAAAAGCAGAGGCCCATCAACCCAACTCTGGAACAAAAAATGCAAGAGGAATTGGTGAAGCTCAAAGATGGAGGCATTATCAAGCCTATTAGAAATTCAACATGGGTCTCAAACTTGGTTCCAGTAAGAAAGAAAATTGGGGATATTAGACTATGTGTGGACTTCAGAAATCTAAATGTTGCCTCCCTCAAGGATAATTATCCTCTCCCTAATATGGAAGCTATATTACATAAAATGGTAGTATGTGAGTTATTATCAATAATGGATGGATTTTCTCACTATAATCAAGTCAAGGTCAAGGAATCTGAGTAGTACAAGACAACTTTTACCAGTCCTTGGGGAATGTATGTTTATGTGAGAATGCCATTCGGTCTCACAAATGCAGGGGCAACCTTCCAAAGGGCTATGGACATGGCATTTGTAGACCTGATCAATGCTATAATGGTAGTGTATCAAGATGATCTTAATGCTTATTCAAAAAGGGCTGAAGAGCATGTGGAACACTTGGAAAAGATATTCATCAAGGCTTTGGAATATTGTATTAGTTTGAATCCTAAAAAATGTCATTTTGTTGTTATAGAGGGTAAACTTGTAGGACATATTGTGTCAAAAGAGGGAATTAGAATAGACCTAGAGATGGTAGAATCCATACATAAAATCCCCATTCCTAAAACTATCAAGGCCATTCAATCATTTTTTGGGAAAATTAACTTTGTTAGGATATTTGTGTCCAACTTTGCTGAGATTGTTAAACCCATATCCAAAATGCTGAAAAAAGAAGAAAAGATGGATTGGACTCCAAAAGCCTTAGAATCCTTTATATCTATAAAAAAATCCATCAAAGAAGCCCCTACCTTAAAGTCCCCTATTTTTTCCAAGCCTTTTCAAATATTTTCATTTGCTTCATTTCATACTATAGAAACTTTCATGTTACAGAAGAATGATGAGGGTCATGAGAAGCATGTATCCTTCTTCATAAAGTCACTATAGGGTCAGAGTTGAAGTATGAAATTATGGAGAAGCAAGATTTTGCACTAGTCAAAGTAACAAAGGTTTTTAGACTTTATCTTGTTGGAGCTAAAGTAATTGCCTATGTCCCACATGTGGTTGTGAAATATATTCTGGTTCAGATAGAAGTAATAGGGAAGAGATGCAGATAGATTAATAAGATCCAATAATTTGATATGGAGATTAAAATTACTAAATTAGTGAGGGGATAGGGTTTGGCCAAGCTAATGGCAGAGACAAACATTGAAGCAAATCAAATCTGCAATACAGAGAGTGAGCATAATGTAGTTGCAAGCATTGAACATACTTATTGGTACACAAATATTGTGTATTACCTCAGACACATGAAGTTCCCAAAAGGATTGAATGAAAACCATAGGAGAACTTTGAAGTTGCAAGCATCTAAGTATGTGTTCATATAGGATGATTTGTTTTGGAAAAATAGGGATGGGATGTTATTGTTGTGTCTAGATGAATCACAAGTTGAACATGTCTTGAGGGAGATACATGAAGGAGTGTGTGGAGGACACTATTCTGCCAAAATGACTATACACAAGATTCTCAGGGAAAGCTACTATTGTCCTAAGGTATTTAATGATTCTTTTTCATATGTAAGAAGATGTGAAGCTTGCCAAAAAAATTTAGGGAAATATCATGGAGCTCTTCCACTTAGGCCCTTACAAGTAGAATCCCCTTTCCATCAGTGGGGAATTGATTTTATTGGAGAAATATAGGAGAAGTCAAGTGGTGGACATAAGTGGATATTGGTAGCCACTAATTATTTCACCAAGTGGGTAGAGGCCATCCCAACTAAACAAGCCATGAGCAAGGTGGTAATAAATTTCCTAATGGAGAATATTCTAACTAGATTTGGTACACTAGTAAGATTGATTACAGACAATGGGATGAATTTCAGGTCTGATGAGTTTAGAAATTTCTAAAGTACATATGGCATTACTATCTCTTATGCATCCCCTTACCACCCACAATCAAATGGTTAGGCAGAGTCTAGTAATAAAATTATTCTAAAGATCATAAGGAGGATGTTGGATGGAAACAAAAAAGCATGGGATTCAAAGTTGAGAATGGTTGTGTGGGAAGACATGATTATTGTGAAAAAGGCAATTGGAAAGTCTTTGTTTGAACTATTATATGGAACACAAGCTAGGATGCCATTACAAAACTTGTTAGCAGTTTACAAATTTATCCTTCAAGAAGATATAGAAATTCCAAAACCAATGGAGGAAAGAATAGAGCAGCTTGTAGAACATGATGAGATAAGGAGAGCGGCTCAAAACCAAAATGTGAAGTTACAGTCAAAAATGAAATATCTATTCAATAGGAAAGCTAGAGATACAAAATTTGAGGAGAATGATTTAGTGTTGATGTGGAATGCTAGGTGTCAAGAGAAGGGAAAGCATGGAAAATTTGATGCTTTGTGGTTAGGGCCCTTTGTTGTCACTGGAAAAGGAGGAGAAGACTCATATTACTTGTAGAACATGTTTGGTGAAGAAAAATAGTTTTTTGTACATGGGAAGTTCCTAAAACATTTTTTCTCTTGAAAACACAGAGGATTAAGGGTTGCCAGTGCATGGAAAAATCTTGAAAACCTCTTAAAATAAGTTTTCTCCATGCATAGTAGTTTAGGGAATCAAAAGGAATAGGAATTTCTAGTACATGGACAATCCTAGAATACCTTCATTTAAAAACAAAAAAATATTTTCATGTACAATATTGTAGGATCATTTCCATCTCCATATCCATTTATCATTCCATCCTCTTCACAAATCCATTTTCATAACCCCTATAGTCTGGTCTACTCTTCCAGAGATCCAAATCCTTGCAATGATCTCACAATCATTCATCCCCAAACGGAGCCACTCTTGGAACTATAAAATTTTGAAAATTTTATAGTGGTTTACACTCATATGTTTCCCAAAGAAGTCCATATCTTGAGTATAAAATTGATATAATTTTCTCTACATATCATAATCACCAGTGATCACATTAGTTTTGACCCTCTGATATCTTGAAATCCTTCTAAGTGAAAATATGTGAATACATAATTCATATCGACAAGAGTTGGTGTGGGTCTCTCCAATCCAAAATCCATTACATTCCTATGCAAGTGTTTTTAGCATATCGACGAGAGGTCAAGAATGTCACACCAATCAAATTGCATAAAAATATGTGCATCAAGAAGATACAGTTCATGGTCTCACATATGAAGAAATTCATTGGCAAGACAAGCACCACTGGGGTGAGATCAATAGGTCATACCGAGCATATATGTCTTACCAATGAAATACCATCAGTACAAAATATGTCATGTCTCACCAATGAAGCACAAAGAAGCATATCGAAAAGACAAAAGCTATTGGGTTCAGTTTGAAATTTCCCCTCGACTCTCCATGTCACACCGATAGGATTATATTGGCAAAAGTATTGGCGATATACTTAAGATCAAAGGAATGAACATCAGGGAGACTTATAACATCGAGGAAACTGCTAAATGTCTTAGCGATACATGATATCTTACCGATAAAGATACGAGTGGATCAAAGGGTTCAATGGGGTGACTCTTGGAAATATCTATGTAGTATGGATTAGAAGGATAAATTATGTGATATTGGTGAAAAGGATATAATGTCTCCCCAACCAATAGGGTGTTCAATGAACATTGGTTGAACCCGAATAAAAAGGATCACCTAGAGTTTTGAATTGTCTTGTTGATAAAAAAACATTTGATGTGATAGTGGGAAATTCGAAGATCAGCTACACTCTTGTTCAAAGCTAAGACATGAATGGCGGCACTACCACACAATGTGTTGATAATTCCCTAAATTGAAGAGTAATTGAAGGAAAATTTTGTAGAATTGGTAGCAGGAGAGTGAACAAAGGGCTAAAAGATTTTACAGCTGAAGATTTTCAAACAAACTTGTAAGTTCTCTACAATTTCATTTTTGGTTTTGTAATTTATAGAAGGTAAAATGGAAAGTACCAGCTCAAGGAAAACAAAAATTAAGAGGCAGAGTAATAGTAGTTTCCCTAGAGGGAAAAAACAAAAAATCAAAATCAAGGATGAGCTGAAGGTAGCTGAGAGGAAATTGAACCAACATATTGATCAGTTGCCTAGCTCAGGACTTAAAGCTACGTACTCTGCATAGCTTAGGGAAGAAGTAGAGAAATTGGAGGACAAATACAAGCATGTAGGTGATATCTGGACTTTGATTAGGGGATATGAGTTCTTAATTTTTCATTACCACTGAAGGAATGGTATGAACCAATATGTAACCCTTGGAAATTCAACCTAGGAAAATTAGTCTGCCCAAATGTGTTTGTGGACATAGAATTGGTAAAAGTGTTAGTTGTTCACTATGACCCGAAGCTCAAAGATATTTGTGATCCATCGGGAAAACCATTCATACAAATATCAAAGACTGCAATTTGTGAAGTGTTTAACCTAGAAGGGGTATGTGATGAAAAAATTGTACATGAAGAGCTAGAAAGAGAATTATGGAGAATGGATACCATATACAAGGGAGATTAACATTGCACAAACTCAAGAAGGATGGAAACTCAATTCCATTGGAAGATAGTGATGACCCTCCATTTCATGTTGACTTGTTTGAACCATACCTAAAATACTGTAGTGCCCCTCCGTATTGGTCTTCTCGATATTTGAGCAATTGAATTTTGTGATCTTGGTGTTTATTTGTCATTAAATTTTGAGGTAAAAGTTATAGTTTGTATGATATTGTTTAATTGGTTAATTTAATTTAAAAAAAAAATAGATACAATGTAATTTAAATAAATTTGGGAAATAAAAATAAAAGTAATTAAATAGATTAAGTTTATAAATTATAGAGCAAATAGTATTTACAAATAAATTGATTTCATTGTAAAAATAATGTACTTAATCATAATTGATAATTTATTATTATGTAAGTATAAATATTTAAATAGGATAAAACAACATTATTCTAAACTTGAAGATAAGATTTAGAACTGATGTAAAAACAAACGAAAATAGAAAAAAGATAGAGAAAAGATAAAAGGTGCACATGCACAATTCAAAACTAAATTTGAATAGGTAACTTGCTAATTTTATTGATCTTTGTGCTTTTGAAAACTTATCTCATCTTGCGCTTTATGTATGCTGATTTTGGTGAAATAAGGGGATCAATTAATTTTGGCTTTCGAAAAAAAAAAAAAAAGGGAGAGAAAACTTTTGGCTCTACAAATTAGCTCAGAAAAGGATACAACTGGGTTTTGGGGAAAAGAAGGAAGTTAGGAATCGTATGGACTGTGGAAACTAGGCAATCATCCCCTCTATATTCGATTCAGGTCAGATCTTAAATTATTTCTCTTGCGCTTTTCGATGCTTTCGTAATATTCTTACCACTTTTTATTGATGAGTAATGGTTGTTTAGAAGATGAGGAGTCTTGTCTTAGCTTTTATGCTTGGTTGTTCAAATATATGAACATCTGAATCCTTACACTTGATTGATGTGCCTCCCTTATCCTTTTTCCTGTGTCTTGCTATGATATTGATTTCGTTTGTAAACGACTGTAGGGTATTTGAAAGTTATTTTTTATGAGCCTGGTGTTGTTGCGCCATGCATGCCATCCTTTCCATCTTCTCTTGTCACTATTTGCAGCCATTGTGATATTTACAGAGTTTGATATGTCATGCACTCAGTATTGCTTTCTTATATAGAGTTTGATTTATTCTCTAAGCACTGGAATTGTACATCGTTACTGAAGATTTTATGATTTCGTACTTGATTTTATTAGGTTCAATTTATATTTTGTCTCAGGTATGGTTTTGGTTCATTCCTTGGAATATTTTGCAATCTGCATTATGCTATGTAATCATGGTCTCTTTATAATTTTGAAATAAGTCTTTTATTTATAATCGTCGGGTATCTCACTTCATTCTCCTTGGGTAGCATAAATAATCCTTCCACCGTCTCTGAACAATCTCTTAGAGAGGAGTTATCATGTAGCCATCTTGTTAGAATCCAATAAACCTAGATGAAGCAGTGTCGCTGGAGATACTCAGGCTAGATTCATATATGATTTCGTACATCTGGTTGAAGTTCTTAAGTTTTTTCTTAAATAAATATGTTTGTGCATAATCCTCTCTGTGGCGTTCTCCCACAGCCATACGCATTGCTTGAAAGCTTCTTAGCTGAATTTATCATTTTTCCTTTTGTGTTCAAACTGTTTGAGAGGTTTGCACAGTCCAGCCACCTGAAACCCTTTCAACGAATCTCTTTCTGAGCATAACGTTTCAATCATAACATTTTCATAAACTGGCGAATCAATGAGGCAAACTGGAAAACATCTCATACACTCTGTCTATGCTTTTGTTTATTTATTTATTTTGCGTATAAGTTATGTTATGATAGCTGCCCTTTCTCTGTTTTAAAGCTCCCTTTTTTTTGGGCATTCCTTATTTTGGTTTTCAAATTAAAACTTTGTAGCCGATACTTATGCATTCGATGCTTTAAATTGGATGTACGGGTTTATAAGCATATTTGCAATGCGAAGTATTCTTCTTTTTACCGTATTATTTCTTTTGGGATTTATGTATACCTTTATTCTAAATGTTAACCATAAAAAGTAAATAATGGGGTGAAGGAATACGCCATGATATTTGGCTTTGCATCTATCAATTATATTCTCTACCTCCACGTTCTATTTCCATATATAATAAAATAAAATAAACAAGTGAAAGCTTCCTGCTTTATACTCATTTTCCCTAAAAGTATCCTTATTTAGAGGTAAGAGAGGAGAATCGATACTTTCCTTAAAATGGAAGGGAATATGTTTTTCTTAGTAACTAAATAGATGGAAATATTCATCCTTAGCTTTACTATGTTACTTTTGAGACTTATTCTTTTTAAGGAAAGAAATTGTATAATATGGATATATGGATGCTTTTATTTAATTTCTATTATTTATTATGTGGTTGTTATTTTTCTATAAATGAAAAGAAAATGTTATTCAATTAAGAATAAAATGTAGATTATGCTATTTAATTATGCTCTCTTTCAAAGCAAGGATAATAAAAGGTTTAAATTGAAGTTTTGGTTGATTTTGGGTTACATGTATATTTGCTTATATAAATTAGTGGTTGGTGGAAGGAGAATGCTATTTGACTTAAGAGTTTGAATTGGAAATTTTTATTAGATGGGAATTTTTATTATAATAATAATTTTTTTAATTTTTTTTTTATTGTTAAAAGTGGAAGGTAAGGGTAATTTTCTAAAGAAGAAATGTTTTGGGAAAAGATAATTTTGCCTTGAGAGTAATTGATTTTCTTTAGATAGGTGAAGTAAAATATATAGCAAGGAGTAAGTTATGGTGTTATTTTTATAAGTAATTTAAAATTCGTTAGCCTTGGGTAAGTGGCTATTAGGTAGTTTCTTCGATTTAAGGGAGTTAGTAATTTGTAAACAAGCAATTTAGAGAAATTTGGAAAATTAGATATAATTTGATGAAAAATTATTTAGGCCCTTTCTATATGAAATACATTTATAAGCTTGTAGTTTTAAGAGTATGAACCTATATGTGCAATGGTATTTTTTTTGGGTATTAGTGAAACATGCAAAAGTGTGGAGTAGATCTTGTGGTTAAGTTAAAGAGTTATGTGAAACATGAAAGTAGTGCCTCCATTGAATTGTTGGATTTATTTCTTTATTGAGTGGACTAATTTTCGTATTAAGTTTGTGCATTGGTTGATCATTCTGTTGTGTTAGTCAATGATTTGTTTGAGTTGTTTTGAGTCAAATTGTAAGATCGTTGTGTAATGCATGGTTGGGTAACCTAGGAGGAGAAATAGAGGTCTCCCTTGGATACCGGTTGAGAGTGTATCAAATTTAATCGTGAACATTTTGTTGGGATGTTGCCACTCACTACCTTATGTTTGTTGACTCGTTCTTGATATCTTGTTACTATTGTCAGTTCTTTGATGAGGAAACCCTAGTGTAAGCCCTTTTAGAGTCTTCCAGAGGCTTATTTTTATTGTTGGTCAATGTTCCTCATTTTATGTGCTCTTGACATGGCAAGATATTGGTATCATTAATTTGAAAGGGTTGTACAAAACTTTGTGAGACTCTGATTATGTACTTGTTAGCGAGATGGGTAATGCCTCGCATGCTTTTATGTTGTGATTCAATGTTTAAATTATGATGGTACAACCCTTGGTTTTGATGTTTGTTGGGTCTCTAGGGAGAGTGGCTCTTCGTGGGGGCCGGCGTCTCGGGTACGAGGAAGAGCACAGGATAACCCACGAATGAGTTTGTTAATTAAGTGAAAACATAATTAATGAGTTTAGGAGGGATGGGTAGTAAAACACACAAGATAATAAATATTGGATGCCTCGTTTATGCATTAGGGCTATCATAGACTAATGATGGACTGAGAAGGTCGTGGTCGGCAAAGTCATAACCTTGTCCCCATGAGAGGTTATTGGCTCCGCATGAGCTACCCTATGGTGTCGGCACCTCAAGTAGGAGGAAGAGCCAGGAGATCCATAGATGGGTGTCGGCGCCTCAAGTTGGAAGAAGGGCCAGGAGATCCCATGAGAGCTATGCGATGACACTCTCCACTTGACACCCATTTGTCTTGCTTACTTAGTGCCTTTGGAATTGTATTCTATTTTTTATTTTAGTTTGATTTGGAAATTTTTTATGATCATCCTTTGGTTACTTGTTTACTGGTTATTGCTTTGTTTAATGTGGTGAGATTTATGACTTTAAGTTGTTGTGTTGGCTCATGAATGTTGTTGATTATGTCATTGTAATCCTTGAGTTTTATGATACTTTTGTATGACATTGAGTCTTGTGGGTCCCTGTTTTGGATGTTCTTGGTTGAGGTCTCTTTCTTGTCAGCTCCTTAGCACGGGGGTGGGTCTTCAAACCCACGTGGTTGGGTGGAACGTGCTAAGCACCCCATTGGGTCCCCAGTCAAGGATCGAGAGGTGCGGATTGGTGTTGTTGCAGCAACTCTAGAGTTGTACCATTCTATTATGTCATGTGGTTCCTGCCCATATTGGGAAACATGTTTATATCATTGTAAGACTTGAACAGTGTAAAGTAATGAAAGGATGTGATGTAATATTTTATCATTGGTAACTTTGTGAGGATATGGATCCATATCAGATGTTATTCAAGTGTTGTATTTATTTAAGTGAATGGTTCCTATTGATGGTTTTATATGTATGCTTTGTCATGGATTAGATTTGGCTTTCATTCTTTATCATTGATGTATGACATTAAGTTTCGTAATTTATCCTCGTGTACCCCAAGGGACATAAATGATATTGGGTTTGTTTAAATGAATTTTCATGTCATAACTGTTGTGCATCTCATGCATGTTAGTTTTACTTTAAAAAAAAATTGTGTGGTATTTGTTGCGTTAGTTGTCCTTTGGGGTTCACACGACGGGGCATTACAAACATACTTTTCCGCATGTCAGGTATTAGGGATGGCGGCTCCAGAATACATGTCAATCGTGCCCATGCACTAATACATTTGACTGCAAAATATGATGAAACTATCTGATGAAATATGTAAAATTTGATGTTCATCGAGTGTTTGTAAAATTTGATGTGTAATTTCCAATTTTTTGAAAGTTTATCCCCAACATTCGTTAAAATTTTGACGAACCTGGGGTTCGTTGAAATGTCAGCTATTATTTTCATTTAATTTTTGAAAAACATGAAAAATTAAATAAAATCAAATTGTGGCCGACATAAAGAAAAGTGAGTTCGCGCCTAATTTATTGCGATACTATTTTTCTCTACTTGAGACAGTTTGTGGAGAACTAAGGATGATTTTCTTGGGAAAAATCAGAAAAAATTCAAGAAGATATCACCAAGTTGAGGGTAGTCATTATCTTTTTGCAGAATTCGATTGTGAAGTCAAATTTGTAGTTTTAGGTTTGAAAATCATATTTTAAAGCAACATCTCATCAGATTTCATTTTTAGAGGTTAAGGGTTTTGAGAATTTCATGTCTAGATTTTATTGTGTGGAATCACTATAAGATCACAACGGAGGAATAGATTCTTGTGACTGTAATTATGTGATCCATAACTATATTGGTCATGTGGCACAGTTGTGCTATAACAAATACAAGATGCATTCATGTGTGACCCAAGTTTAATGTGGCTATGTTGTGATAGAAATGGAGGCACTCATATAATGTAGTTAATTCAGGTTGTATAATGTAGGTGTCAATCATCATTGGGTGCATTCAGGTTGTCTCAAGTTTAACAGGTTAGGATGTAATTATAGCATGATCGAAGAGTGATTACCTCTTGCTGCAATAAAGAGCCTATAACTCTAGTTGATATGCAGAGTGGTTGTGTTATGTCAATTATGTAGTGCATTCAAGCACAACCCATGTTTAATGGGCTATTCTAGAGAGTGATCAAGATTTTCTAAACCTTATGAATGTTACTTGACATATATTTGCATAATCTCAAATTCCTTCAGAGGCTTTTGAAGTATCAATGTATCCTATATAGGGTTTAGAATGATTTATTTTAATTAAAAAAATAAATAAATGATGTATTTCCCTATAATTAGATAATGTGGAGATCTCCTAAATCTGCCCCAGCACACTATCCTCTTTGGCATTGTATTCATTACTCCAGCCACTAGGTTTTACATGTGACATCTTTAATATCTTCATGACCATAGCTTTTAAATAGATCTTAGTCTTTTCTTTAATCCTTTTCATGGTAACCCTTGAGTTCCATAATCCACCTTCAATCTCTTCTAAGAACGTTGTCTTAAGCTAGACTGCATAGTATGCATATAAAGCAAGTCCTTCATACCTGCCATTGTTCCAAACCACCACTCACTGCCTTGCTTAAAATGTTGCCTCCATAAGCACAATAGCATGTTTTAAAATCATGGTTGCCAGTGATTGACCATTAAGCTCACCACTTTCATCATGAAGATACAATGAGATTTTTGTCTTCAAACTCAAGGCATTATGGAAGATAACATTGTGAATTGTTTGTTGTGTACGATTCAATTTTCTTGCACATTTACTACTTTTCTAACTTCCTTTAAGACTGGGTATTGCACCCTTAGCTGCAATCTCAAACATCTCACTCACTATCACTTGAAGATTCTTTTCATAAGCATCCTTCTATAAAATCAAACTATGCCCTATAGACTGCCTACTTACTACAGGGGACTCATTGTTTCATGGTATTATAGTTCTTAAGATCTTTCAACCTTATTGACACTACTTCACAGTCCACAAGGTATTATTCACTATTTTCCCATCTTTGGTGAGTCTCAAAACACTGCTCAAACATGCAATCCACTATCTCCATTATACAATATTAATGGCTAAGAAGAAACATTGAACCTATGATTACCACTATTACTTCATTTGGACAGTCATTCCTTGATTGCATTTGCCTTGTCTAACACTACCAAAAGCATTTGAAAAACCCTTAGAGGTCAACAAAGGGGTAAGGAAACTCATTGTTAAAATCTCCACTTTACTATGCAAAGGTTTGACTTTATTATCTTGTCAACTGATTAGCCTATTTTTTGGTGCCACATCTCAAGTGATTGTCATTCTTCTTACCGTGGAGTGCATTTACAAATGTGATAAAGCTACATAGTGTGCTTGTTATTGGCTACAATCTTTAGATTGCAAAGTTTTGTTATTACCTACATTTGTCTCAATCTTTCAAGTATTGCAGCCTCACTAATCGCTATAGTTATTGTTTATGTTTCTATGGAGGCCTAGGGTTTGTACCCTAATCATGCTCTTACCAATGCTTCTATTGTTTTTTATTAGGGCTCTCTCAATGTTGAGGGCCCTAGGGATAAGCTCATCATAAGAAGTGACACATTACATCTTTAACTAAAAGGATAAATCCATATTGACATTAGAAATGATGATTCTGACTCATTGCTCCTTAGGAATGGGTATTTTGCTCTTACTAGCTCGCTACCTCCATTATTTTAGGAATTTTGTGATCAAGTTCAATATTCTGATTTTAGGAGTCTTAACGGTTGGAAATCATAATAAAATCAGAATTTAATAAGTTTGGGAATTAGCATTGTAAAGTGTTTTTTGGGGTCATTAACTTTAGACTATCTTCTCTTTTGCAGGGGTGGTTGCATGCCAAATATTTTTGGTGTAAAATATCAGAATTATTAGACTATGTTACCTGTCTATGAATAAAAATTATTGGAGTGTGAGTTTGATTTTTTTGAAGATATAAATAGTCAAGCTTGGCAAAGAAAAATCATGTCAGATAATATTAGTCCAGAACAAAATGAAGAGACACTTGATAGATTGTGGGCTAGATTGAAAAGAAAGGGTGATGGGAAATGTTATTGTCCTTGCAATAATTGCAACGTCTTAAAGACAAGATAGCTTTTAATCACAACAACTGAGAAACATTGTAGGTAGCATAGTCACATTGAAGGGGGGCATGATTATCGTCCATTGGTAAGTTGTTCATTATATGTGTTTATATTGATTGAATTTGTAAATGTTTATATTGTTTTAACATTTTATATATATATATAATCACTTGATCATGATCATGGTTTATTTGTGTCTGCCCTAAGTGATGATATGGATTATCTGACTGGAGAATGTGGTTTAAGCGGATGAACATGGAAGTATGAATATTGAAGATAAGTTAATGATCCTATGGAAGAAGATGATCATGTGGCTAGAAAACCTGATTGAAGATGATGGTACAAATACATTGATCCATGCACCGATGGTAAGAGTTGATCATGATGATCAAGATGACTTTGATGATGTTCATTTTACGTACTTGAGAAGGCATCTGAGGCCTTTATGAAGGATGCAGAAACAACTCTTCTCTTTGTTGTATTGTTATTCATTTGAAATTTAAGGTTATGAATGTTTTATCAAACATAGCAATCTCGCGGATGTTAAGGTATGTCATAAATGTCATTTTTTCATCTATTTTAATTGTCATTAGTTCATCACTAGTAAATAAGGATAAATATGTACCATTAATATTTTATATGAACAAATTATTTTTGTTGTAGATTGATTGATGAATTTTTGTTACCACCATCAAATATTTTACCTCGGTCATACCGAGATTTATGTGCCATTATGAAAGATATCAAAATGGAGTATCAAGCAATAGATGCATGTCCCAATGATCATATTATATATCATAAACAACAGGAATTTGCAACAGAATGCCCAGAATGTCATATCAGTAGATATCAAATAGATCAAGTAACAAAAAAGGTGCCTCACAAGGTTCTTCGTTATATTCCCATTATTCCACATATGAAACAATTATTTAGGTGCAAAAGCTTAGCACAATTGATGGATTACCATGCACGGAATAGAAGTGGAGATGATATTCTTTGAATGCCTACAGATGGTTCTGCATTTAGGTACATGGAGGAAAAATGGCCACACTTTAAAGAAGAACCTCGTAATCTCAAGATTTCATTGGGAGTAGACAGTGTTAATCCATTTGGAGAGCTAAGATCTATTTACTCAATGTGGCCTGTTTTTGTTATCAACGATAACATTCCTCCATGGATGTCAATAAAGAGGGAGCACATAATGTTGTCAATAATTGTTCCAGGTATTTGTTTACATCAATTTTCTTTAATGTAGTAGCATCTCATTTGTCTTATTTGTTGCATAATGACTTATATATTTTTCATTCAATAGTCATGTACATTAATTTATATATATTGTAGTAAAATGGTTATAATAATTATGTAATGTTTATGTTCATTCAACTAGGGAAGTACCAAGTGAAAGATATGAATGTATATATCGAGCCTCTTATCGATGAGTTACTAAAGTTATGGAATGGCATCACTATGTATGACGTCTACAGACCAATAGGACAAAAACAATTTCAATTCCATGCAATGCTTGTATGGACAATTCATGATGCCCCAGGGCTAACACATTTTTATGGTATGTTATAACGTTCGACTGCACTTTAACAATATTTAATTTGATGAAGTAGATATTATGAATGTTTTCAAAATAATCTATTCATTATATATAATTATAAAAATTGACATATTTAATCCAATTATATATCATATTGCAGGTCTTCAAACAAAGGGAAAATTTTCATGTCCAATTTGTGGTCCAAAGATGAAATCTCATCGTTCAACAAGTTTAGGAAAGCAGGTGTTTGATGAGTATAGGCACTTCCTCCATAGAAATCATAAGTATTGAACTACTGAAAAATATCTTTTCAATGGGAAAGGAGACTACATAAAACCGAAGAATGTCACCTCACCTATGAGTTGGAATATAATAGAATTAATGCGTCAAGGTTATACATTGGATCAAATTGATTATCTATCATATATGATATGTTTTGAATTTATATTTTATATTGTGTTGTGTTTACTCATGTTGTAATTGACAATGATTGTCGTTGTTAATTTGTTTTAATATATGGCCATGAGAGGTCATCAAGGCATTAATGGTCAGCTTCCACAGGGACTGAAAAGTTATCCCAGACAATTTAGTAGGTTGCCCTACTATGAGCAGCTACAAATTGTGCATTTGTTTGATACAATGCATATCGGAAAGAATATAATAGAAATGTTATGGAAAATATTGGATGAAAGGCATGACAAAGAAAAAATTGTAAAAATTTGTAGTGACATTCAAGAAGCCAATCATGCAATGAAAAATATCATTGAATTGAATAGTGATGGAGACCAAATTAATATAAGTGCCCTTCCTTGGTCATTAATAGAGTAGCAAAGCAATGCTATAAAAGAAGTCATACAAAAAATTTGATTTCCCATAAGATTTGTTGTGAACATAAACAATATAATAACAAAGAAAGGTGAATTTGGGTCAAGGATGAAAATGCATGATTGGCATACCTTCATTAAGGTAATTATTCTGGTATATTATATACACTTGTATAATGCTTATACTTTTCAGTGTATTGTTTTTACTACTTTTGGAAAAATAATGAAAAGATCATTTTATAATTGTTGTAGTATGTTTTACCTCTATCTCTCCCAGACAACTTTGACAACAATGTGAAGCAAGTTATATATGATCTTAGAAAATACATGAGGTAAGTAGCGATAATTGTTCAATTTATTGTATATATCTTATAATTTCCATTTGTTTTACTTGTTATGTAATATATTATATATTTTTGTTAAATATCATTAATATATTTGTGCCTTGAATCACTTGTAAATGGCTATCATCTAAAGAAATCCATAAAGAAGATATAAATTATTGGAAGAGAAAAATTTCCTATCTAATGTGTGAAATACAAAAGTGTCTACCTTCAACATTTTTCAATGCACAAGAACACTACCTCATACACCAAGTTGAGGAGATTGAATTGTGTGGACCTATACACACAAGGTCAATGTGGATGGTTGAGAGACACTTGAAATTTTTGAAGGCTTTGTTTAGACAAAGAGCACATCTTGAGAGTTCTATGGTGGAGGGATATATGGTATACCAGACCATGGTGTAAATTAGTGAATATCTTCCTAAGTTTGTAGCAAAGATCCATTTAGATTGCATTTGGGATCCCAACTCCATTAACAAATTCAAAGGGGGGTACCTATTGGGGAAAGGTAGATTGAGGAAAGTGAGAGGTAATTATAAGATGGTCATGGAGATTAATTGGAATGCATTTTACATATGGTTTTTATGTATATTGTACTTATTTAATTTTTAATCTTCAATATACATCAGTGCAAATTAAAAAGGTCATGTCTTGTGGTATTTAACTAATTATCGTCGTTTGTGAATTTCAATTTATTTTTGAATTACAGGTTGGTGAGAGTGGGATGCACTACATTTATGCATTAAGTAAAAAATATTGATTGGATGATGGTATGGATTGAACAATGTCAACAATCTGGTTGCACATTAACATGGGAAGTGTGGCTTCATTGGTTAAAGAAGCTCATCGTAATGGAGATTCCAATGTTACACAAAGGAAAATTGATTTAGCATATGGTTTAAGAGATAAACAGGTACGTATAAATATATTAATCACCCATATTATTTAATTATTTTCAAGTATATTGATGTATATATATCTTGAAATTGTTTTCTTTGCATACATTGACTAGAATAAATATGTTTATCAACTGATGATATTGCAATATTTTTTACATGTTTGACATATTGTAGGTGAAACACCACAAGGCTATGTGGTGCAATGGTCATAAATTTTGAATCAAAATATTGGATGACATGAAGAAAACTTGTGATTCTGGTATAACTGTAGTCTTTCAAGTGATTAATGTTTCATCTAGAAAAGACATACATCTAGAAGTCTCAGAAAATTGATACTATGGTATTTTGGATGATATGCTTGAGTGTGACTTTAAGTATTTCAAATTAGTTTTGTTCGTTGTCCTATGGTACAAGCTACAATTGAATGAAAATGATCCCGAAAGAACTGTTATTGAACATGATAATGGATTTACCATGGTTAATACAAGGTTGATCGAGTGAGCTGGAAATGAGCCCTATGTTCTTCCAAGCCAATGTGAGCAGGTATTTTACTCAGAGGTTCTAGGTAAACCAAGTTGGTCATTTGTTTTTAGACATGATCCAAGAGGAATGGCGGTAAAGTATAATGTGGTAAAGTATAATATGGTGGAAGAAGAAGATACCGAAGAACTAGAAGATGATGTAGATGATGATTAGGATCAACGGTTAGTTGATGATGTCCCTGACGAAGATGTCGAAGAGGAGGAACTAGATGACGATGATGTAGGAGTTAATGTTCATGAAGATGACATCTGTGTGGACGATGACATTATCGAAACTGATATTGATGACGATGATGATGATATGACCAATCCTTACAATGTCGAATCTGGATCGGATGATACAGACAAAGAGTTGGATGAAGAAGAAGATCAATGACATTGAAATGCATAAGTTACTTCATTATATTATCTATTTGATATTAATTTCTTGATAGAATTATATTTGACTTATGTGGTTACATAATTAATTCATGATGTTTTTAATTTTTATGCCATTACATGATTAATTTAATGATGTACTTTTTAATGTTTGAAAGGTCAAAAAATTAAAACATTTCAATATTGATATTAACAACCTTGAAATTTGTGTGTTTTATGTTTCATGTGATCATAAAAGATTAAAAATTTAGTTGTAGAGGTCGTTGTTCAGTGGTTGACATGTATATTGGTTCTCCTTACAATGCAACCAGGTTTGTCTTCTAATATACCTATGGAATTGCCAATTCCAATCAAAGGTAGCTCGAAGGACCTGGACCAACTGACGAGGACTTTAAAATCCTCGTACACTTCAGGCTCTGCAAGACCTGGGAGGGTGATCCCTTAATGTGTTTACAACCTTTGCACCATTATTATAAACAACATTAACAATAGCAGATGATCTCACTTAATAGCTCAACATGATAAGATAATATCAACTAGAATTGGTTGTTCATAGACAATATCAACTATCTGGAGTGTGAGATAACTAAACACAATCCATTGTATAAGATAGTCAATGATTTGCAGTTTGTAGCAAGCTCTAGGCAAAGACAAACAAATATTGAACTACATGAATAATTACAACTTAGATCAGTGCCATATATCCATTGTAGGAGTCAAATTCATAAGAATCTAGAGGTTTATAATAGATTTAATACATCACATATAAGATCCCTGACAATATTGCATTACAATTTCATTAGTGTGCATTCTAACCCAAGACTACTTATCAAATCCTTATATAGCACATATCCGCCTATAATCCCATTCAAGAATTTTGTTTAATTCCTTGAATTAAAGCTAAAATAGAATCATACACACCACAATAGTGAGATAGATAAAACAACCCTTAGTTATTTCATTCAAATTTCAGATATGCATGTACAATGGAGAGACATGAGCTCGAATTTTCATTTCAACTCAAATGCCAGTACTGTTATACAACATTAAATCTCTATGAACTCAAAACCTAAATTGCATTTCTCTAAAACCATCAGACTTTACAATTCACTCTGCAACTTCACCTAGACTTGACAAAAGTTATCTAACTTGCTAACCCGTACTTCTAGCCTTGAAATCCTTCTTATAGAAAATGAAGGAGCAAACAAGCACCAAGCCAGAAAGTACACCTATCACCAGTCAATTGGAGTACCTGGTGATATTCCAAAATTTGTTACAACAGCCACCACCTTGAAAAATATTCTTGTTAAAAAATTGTTACAACAACAATCATCCTAGAGCATATTCTTGTTCATCATGTCGGTGGAGGAAGGTTGATGCAATAACAAAAAACCATGTGAAACCCACGCCAAGAAAGTCATCCATACAAAAGTGGAAACATTGTAACCGCAACATCTGATTTTCCACCTGTCGGTAGCCCACTTTTTTACTCATCATCATTCAAATACTTAACCACCCACCTCTGGTATTCATTATTAGTTTGCCAGTCAAAATCAATCACCTCTTTTACCTTTGTACTATAAGGAAAATACTTTACCGCTACCTAATTAACATCTCTTTCAAAAGATTCCAAAAATGAGTCAGTACCAATAATCTTATCCATACAATTTACAAACAAATCATAATCTGAGTCATCACAAATTATTTTAATTTGATTATTGATGACTTTACTTGCTTGATCCTACCATTGTTGGAGTGTTCTGATTTCCCCCTACTCATCAGTTATATCAGGTAACAGTGTTTTACCCCAATCATTGAAGTTCTTTACCAACTCCCTAATCTTCCTACTTAGATCATATGGTAAGGTTTGAAAATTTTGCAATGATTTAACTAATATATAAGTAGGCTTCAATGATTGGGGCATGTTATTTGCATCAAACCTTGAGGCTTTAGTCATAACATCTAGATTATTTTCCCTAGGGATCCAATTTTGAATTATTGGAATCATTATCCCCTAATCCCTATCAATATTATTTATTGCTTCAGATAGCAAATAATACAAAGAATGTATAGAGGGCAGTTTATTATCCACCTTTTCATTTAAATGCTCCAAAACAAGAGTAACAATTTCTTTTTCTTTTGAAAGAAAATCCTCATCTTTTACCCTTAGTGATGTTTGTAATTGATCAATTTCCTGCATGAGCTGCCTCTTTGTTGGATCAACAAAGCACTCTGTTTGTTCATTGACTTGTTCTAGAGGAGGGGTAAGAGCAGGATTTTGAATGGGAGACCCTGGTGTAGAAACATTTGGAGAAGCAGGAGGCATTGACCCTACTATGGGAGGTGATGTGCTAGTTCGTGGAGCATTGGATGTTTCCCCAGTATGTCTATACTTGAACCTTTCTACTTTAGTTTGTAGCTCAACATTCCTCTATTGCATTTTACTATATTATTCAATTAAAATGTTATACTTCTCCATTAGGCTCTTTCTTTCAGTCTCCTCCCTTTTAGCAGTCTTTTGGTCCAACTTGGCCACATTCACAGTTAAACTAGTGGCTTCGGTTGTTGTAGTCTCTAAAGCCCTCTTTATTATTAATCCTCCTTTAAAATTTGGATTAATATTAGCAATGCCTGGCTTTCTTCCTTGTGGAGCCAATGCCCAAATTGCCAAGGTTTCATATTCTTCACTAAAGGCTGAATTTTGTAATGTTGCCTTAACTTCTTCTTCAGAATCCTGAAAAGGATTCTTGGACTTCATAATGGCACTGAAAGTCACTGCATCTATGATATCCCATTCAGGAAAGATCAAAACACCAGCCTGATTCACTAGTTGTCTTCCTTCTTCAGGAGTGATGTTTTTGAACTCTTCCATTAGTTCAGCTTTCACTTCTTCATCATTCTCCTGATCTGACCTATCAGGCCTTAGTTCTTTTCTCTCCTTGCATTTATTTTGATATTCCTCAAATTTCATCCTCCATGCCAATTGCAAGAATACAAGAGTCTTTACAAATGCATTGTCATCTAAGAACTCCTTGCAAGCCTCCATTCTTGCATCCTACACACTCTTACCCTTCATATCCAAATCAGATAGAACCAATTCAACTGACCTAGGAGGGGACGACATACCAACCTGCATGTCTTGATCAGTAACAATAATTTCATCTATGAGATCCTCAGGTACATGATCAGTTCTTTGCCTCTTAGGGCTTGGCTCAGGTGGTGGTGATGGGGGACTGCGCTGTGGTGAATATTTTAATTCAATGATTTTGGATGTACCTAGTACTTTGAATATTGGGCCCGGCTCTGAAGGTGCCTTCTTATTATTTGCTTCCCCTTTCTGTCTACTTCTTCATCATCACTGCTACTGTCTCTTTTCCTCCTATAGATGGGCCGCCTTTCTGTAGGCTGGTATACTGATCTTGTTTCAATTGGCCTAGCACTTTTTCCTTGCATATCCAGACTTAGCCTTAAATTTTTCTTTTTGGTTGTCAAGGTGTCCATTATCTCCTTTGGTAAAATTCTTTTCATTAAAAGTCACCTTCTTCTCGGGTATGGAGGAATTCCATCAATGGATCATAATGGGCCGATCCATTTCATGCACAATATCCAAGAGTTTTTACTATAAGCTATCCACTTTTCCTTGTTCAATTTCTCATCTATTTAAATCAAATTCATTCGACAAGTCCTCGTGAAATTGAACTCATGTGCAATTTAAGCCACCTTTTATTCTTTGTATGAAAAGAGAAAAGAAACCTTCAGGATCATGGTGTCACCTTGGACCAAATCTCAAATGGTAATCAACAAAGAATTTGTCAAAATGTGTCCAGCCTCCCTTTGAAAATGTAAAGTCAAACACTACTGTATAATCAGGGAATAATGTTCCTCTCCCTTCTAGTTAGGTTATCTTCATGAATACACCCCATCTGCCACATAACTTCTGCAAACCCTAGTCTTGGTGGCACATTGTATGGTAGTATGTGAGGGGTTCCTTAAAATCCATATATTCTCAGGACAGTGCTGAGTAGATATGGGATAATGTCACCCCAGTTATGTAAAACCCTCAATTTTGGTTTCCTCTCCTTCGGCTTAAGGAAATCATGCAGTTCTTGAGGGATCCTAGGTACATTTACCATCAATCTAGCCCTCAATCTTGCAGCAAAAAAATTATTAAATTGCACATAACTGGTGCTTTCCTTATTACAGACAAATTTGTAGCCCATATCTGTATTGGCAATCTTTCTCTATTAACTAATTGTCTTAAGTTCATATTCTCAACAAAGAAATCAGCATTCCTAAACAAGAACATATGCATTGATCAACATGGAATATTGAAAGAATTAAGTATCAGTATCACCATTTTGCAGCTTCGACAGTCCTTCATGTATCCTATCCACCAAAAAAAAAGTGAAGTCATATATAACAGAGAAGTTAGGGTGTTGTATTTGCACCCCCATGAACATGTATGCAATTGGCATTACTGCACCAGGGCTGAAACCCAAAATCTGACATAGTGAATAGAAAGTAGCCAGGAAAGGCTTTCCAAAACAATTCAATCTAAAGGGTTCCTAGTCACTAGCGCTGATGTGAAATTGTGAATCCCCTGTCTTAACCAGATGAGGTGGAAGCAGCTTAACCCTAACAAGCGATTTCAATTTTGTATGTAGTACTCCATTTATGTTTATGTTTTTTGTTACATGTTTTCATACTATTAGACTATGGTACTTTGTTTGGATATTTTGATCGCTGGTTTTGAGCGACAGTGGATTCACTTTGTGATATGATGATACATATGGTGATCACTGATTTTTGATATGCTTTGATATAGCGTAGATGTTTTCTTTTAGATGATTATTGCTATGCATATGTTTATGATGGACTAACTATTATTTTAGTTGTTAGTCTGATGTGACATGTATTGGTGTGGAGAACATAATTGCATCACTCGCTTGTGAGTGCCCTGTGATGACCGTGATTTTCTCCGCACGGTGTGCCTGTACAATGGATTATATATATGCATGTTATTTTCTTGGTTGCAGGATTGCAGGTACATGACACTGACTCCACCTAGTTACTCAGGTCTAAGCGTGTCTAGACTCAACAAAAATGTTGATTGGGAGGTAGTAGCATGGTTCATCCTAGTCTAGTCTATAACCCGGTCATAGTACATCATCTATTTTAGTTCAGAGTCATAGATTGTCTTGTATTTTTCTGTTTGGTTTAATTGCTTGAAAGGAAAAATGTCAATTTTAATCTTAGTCTAATACTCTTTAATTACTGTTATTTAAATTAATTTTTAAATGTTAAAGAAATTAGTTTTGTATGTTATTTAATAAATTAATTAGTTTGCTTGGTTAAATAATTTGATCTTAGAGATTAAATTTATTTAATTAAATAAATTAATTAATTAAATTAAAATTGTTTAAATGTGTGTGAATAGATTTAATTTGAAATTGTTATTATTTTAGGAAATGGCATATTTTAATTATTAAATAAATATGCAATTTGAAAATTGAAATTTTAAAACTTAAAATGAATTAAAATGCATGCAATTTTGAAACGGAAGATTGCCGAGAAGTTGTTGAGGATATTTTATACTTCTTGACATGTGTATCTGTTACATTTATTATTTTTGGTTGAGGTTGTTCACGGATATTATTCTGGATCTGGGAAAACACAAGGATTATTCTTTTCCTCACGAGAAAATATCAGGGCTCTGCTAAAAATTTTGGTTTTTATGCTTTTGGTTTTGTTGCAAATTTGTGGATGTTCTCTGGTTTGTGTTTTGGGAATTGGTTCTCAGGAAAGGATTTGGAAGCTACAGGCAACACAGGCTCTCATCACCAAACCAATTTCTAAAGCTTTGAGATATCAGGTATTCCTCTTGTGGTTTATAATTTATTTGTATTTAAAAGAAATGTCTGAGAAAAGAAAGTTACTTGTTATTAAAACCTCTATATTTCATGAAAAACCATTTACTGCTTATTTCCTATAAGGGTTTATAGATTTCTTAAAAATCTTCTATAGATTTTCTTTTTGGAAAAATAAGTTTGTGTGAAGGGAAATTATTGATTAATGGGAAAATGAATTTTGAAATTAATTGGAAATGTTGTGCGAAATTCTCCGTTGAACCCTATTGAAATTTTTACAGTTTCCCCAATTACCCCATTGAAATCTATAGAAATTTATTTTAAATTCTCTGTTCTAAAACCCTGATGAAATTTAATTTATATATATATTTGTTTGTATTCATTTTCATATATAAATTGGATTGTAAAAAAAAAAAAAATGTATTTTAAATGTGGCATTTCCTATAAGAATCTCCGTACAAGTGTATCTGTTAAAAGAATTAAAAATAAATAAATAAAATTGAGTTTTTATTTCTTGGTCACCGTACGACGAATGCTAATTTTTTTTTTTAAATTAATTAATGGTTTGGGGAGGGCCGAAACCCTCCCCCATTTACCATGAGGGTCGCGCAGCCACCATGGCTGCGACCTCCCCACAGGGAGGCCGTAGCTGGGCTACGAGCTTACTAGGTTTTAATTTATTTAAAAAATTTAAACGCATTTTCTTTTATGTGTTATGTTTGAAATGTGATTTTTAATATATTGATTTACTTATATATATATATTATATATATATATATATATATATATATATATATTAATATGAATATATTTCTGTGGGAATCAATATAATAATTTATAAATATTTATAAGATTTGGTGATTTATTAATTTAGAAAAATAATTTTGCTATTCTAAAAATTGCATGTATATTTCAAAATTAAATACTTATAAGATAGTAAGAATGTAAGAGAAATTTTGGAATACACTTTTAAGAGAATTCGAGAAAATCAAGAGAATAGATTAAATGAAACAACTGCTATTATTGTTTTCAAAATAAATCTTTTATTAAGTTGATTTATATTCATGTTGTTTTCAAACTGATTCAACTGGATTTAGTATATCTGAATAGTAGACATTTACATTTCTTGATTTTCTTTTAATTGTGTATCCTTTTGGGCAAATTGGAAAAGTCTTAGATGTATAAGTCTTCCAGAGTGATTTGTATAGAAAGGGTGAAGTTATTGTTTAAATGCATTTCTTGGGTTGACTAGGGTTGTGCATGTGTTAGAGTATGGTGTATTGATACCTAGTTTATGAATAAAAGATTTAATGACCATTGTGTGTCATTTATTATTATGTGATTAAAATTTGTGCACTTTGTCTACCTTAGTCTAGAAAACTTAGAATACCCTTGTTATGCTTAGGGGAGTGGCTCTATGTAAGGGCCAACACACAAAGTGGTGCCAGGGTAACTTACAAAGAGTTAGTAAGTCAGTGATAACTAAATAACACAGTAGTTAGAATAAAATCCTTAATAAGATGTTTATGCCTCACTTATGGACTTTTGAGCTAGTTCAGTCTTGAGTATAAGATTAGAAGGTCTGGAATGACAAATCGGTGTCTTGTTCCTTCAAAAGACATTTGATTCCACAATGATATGCAATGGGGCTGAGTTTCGTAAGAGGTTTCCAGGGTAACCCATGTTGGGGGTCGGAACCTAGGAAGAAACACCAGGGTAACCTTTGTAATATTATGATGACACTCCACCTAAAATTAAAGATTATCCTTTTGTATGTAGTACATTCAATTGTCTTAAATCTGGAAGCAATGTAACCATCAGTTAGTTATGTACTTGTGTCTAGGGTTAGTAGATTATGTCTAGGTAACCGTATTACTATCTCCTAGCACTTGGGGTGGACCTACAGGTACCACATGGTTGGGTGGAACATGCACCTTACTCTGTTGGGTCCCCAATTTATGATCATGGCAACGAGAGCTTCATGGATGGAGAGCTCGTCCTTGGATACAGATGTATTTTCTTTATTGCATTATTGTAAAACTTATATTGTAAAACATTCCTCAATTGTTTATGAGGTGAACATTTGTAAATTATAATTGTAACAATTATTTGATCTACCTCATCTTATGAATGAGTATTGTAATATCTTATCAAATACAATGTAAGAAACATGTTTGTACTTTATGTTATCTTGATTGGTATTTCAAATGTTATGCAATGTTTATTTTTAAGTTTATGATTAATTAAATATATGCAATGCGAAATACTAAAGTCATCTATGGAAACTCAAGTAGTGTAACGTCGCGTAACTTAGTGAATGTATGCAACTAATTAACTTAATAATAATATTTAAAAAAAATTATTACACCTTTATACACAATTGCAACATTCTTTAGGTTATTAAGATGGGGCATTACATTGTATACTCCTCCTTCATTTCTTCAAGATTAATAGGAACCAAGTCATCACTTGGCTCACTCAAATCAAAAGTCTATTGGATAACATCTCTGTTAATTTCCAATAGAACCCCTCCATTATTATCTTTGATTACCCGTGTGATAGGGTCATATCTTTTGGCCACTGCTCTAAGTAAGTCCACATCAAGGAACACATTTGGAACAACTAGCTTTCCCATGTCGTACCTCCATCCATTTGAAAAAGGATGAGGAAAATTCCTCTATCCATACCATAATATGAACATTTGTAAGCCTGTGAGTGGAACCCTAGCATCAACAATGTTGGAATTATTACACACCAACCCCTCCCCTAGGATTTTCCCTCGCATAAACACCAAACTTTTCCTTCTGTCATTTGTTGATAATGGAAATTGATCTAGGAAATCATCGTACAAGTTTCTTTTCAAATACTCAATGTGGCCAGAGTGCTGCTTGGTTGGAACCATTTAAGAAAAACTAGGGCCTCACTACAATGTTACACTTTAAGTGGCTATGACTAAGCAGAGATAAGAAATTACAGAGTAAAAATATCGCAATTCCTCACAATTTATGATTAAACAATAGCCCTAACAAAATATTTTAATAAACTTAGTGACAAGCATAACAAACCCCCCTTTCCCAAATTCAGGTGCAAAATGACTAGGAAATAGAGAAAATTAACTCATGGCTTTTTTTGCACAAACTCCAATTTCTGGCAGCAGCTACTCGCAATTTCACCATTGGCTCTGAAACTGTTTTCATGAAATACTTGGATGCTTTGTGATACAAATGAGATGAGTAAATTGATTTTATGTTGATCAAATTCTACCAGTTGATGTCTCATCCACCATTAAAGCTCACTCACAGGCTGCACGAACGACTCCAACCATAATTTTATATATATTTAAATTTGAGCCGTTGATCCTTTAGTTTGATCAAATCATCAACAGCCATCTTCAAAACAAGCTGACATAATCGCCAACACAACAATAAAGGGGCCCACTATGTCATACACTACGAAAGAATGCCACGTGGTGGTTATCTGTGATATCACAATCCTTTGATTTATCATCGCGGGATGGCAGACATCGTCGATCTTTTTACCATAAAGCCTACTCCTTCAAAAATGGTCATCATCTTTTCCTTTAACTATCGAGTAGCTTTTCCCTTAAAATCATAACATCTACATTGAAATAAAACACATGCATCTTACAAGCACATTAGTAATATGCCCCATAATACATTTAAAACTGGCAAATGCTTTCTTCACTCCTTAGGCTTCATTGGATGAGACACGTGGTAGGCATCTGCGACATCGCGATCCCAAAATTCTTAATCGCGGGATGGCGGGCACCGTCAATCTTGAAGAGACAACTCATCAATGGTCACACAGATTTCATCCTTTATAAAGGGCATGTGGCACCCGCCCATGATATTGTGATCCCTGTAATCGCTGATCGTGGGATAGCGGGCACCATTGATCTTGTTCCTTTAACACAGTCGCTAGCCATGTCGTTAACCTTCGAGCAGCTTTTGCAGCGAGATTATAACATATTCATGGATTTAGAGCATGTGTGTCTCGAGAACACTTTAATAATCCACCCCTTAATACATTTAAAGTCAACTAGTGTTTCCTTTACTCTTTAGGCTTCATTGGATGAGACATATGGCACTCGCCCTCGATTTCACAATCAACCCAAGCACCATCATAGGATGGCGGGGAATGGCTCAAATCAAATAGTAGCTAGTCAGCGATAGCTCAAATTTGATCCCCCAGATAGGACACATGGCGCCCACCTGTGATTTCACGATCCTTGAATTCCTGATCATGGGATGGTGGGCACCATTGATATTTGCCAGAAATAGATCAACGACAGCACTAAATCAATCCTTGAGCTCCCTCGGATAGGACACATGGTGCCCACCCATGATTTCACAATCCTTGAATTCCCAATCACAGGATGGTGGGCACCATTGATATCTGCAGGAAATAGATCAATGACAACAATATATCAACCCTTGAGCTCCCCGGATAGGACACATGGTACCCACCCATGATTTCGCAATCCTTGAATTCTCGATCACGGGATGGCGGGCACCATTAATATCTATAGGAAATAGATCAACAGAAGCACTAAATCAACCCTTGCAAAATAAAACATTCATTAAAAGGAGAAGTAGGCATTACTAGGTAGATAACAAATAAAACAAGAGCTACAGGGCAGTGAAGTTCCTGCCAAAAAGTTATTAAATAGTTATGTTTTAAGAAGTTAGAAATAAAATTATTGATGAGGTGGGACTCTTGTGTTAGAAGAACAAATGATTAAGTTAAGGATTGTATTTGTTGTTATAACTTTAGTTCTAATATATTAAATTATATTTTAGATATATATTGTATATATATTATAATATTATAATGATGTTAAAATTATATATTAGATATTATATATGTTACATATGTAGTATATAGTGTATATATTATAATATGTTGTTAAATTAATAATATAATATATTAAAAATATATTATTTATTTGAATTTGTTATTAGATTATTTTATATATTTGAATATAATAGAATGGAAAATATAAAAATAGACAAGTTAAGTTAAATGATTTATATTGGTAACATAGGAGACAAAAATTAAGAGAAAATATGTTATTCAAAATTATAAAAAATAAAACAATATGCTACTTATAACACTATTTTTTCATGAAGTTACTATTTAAATTTCAAATAAAAACATAAATATTAAAATATATAACATAAATTTTAATTTATTTTAAAATATAAAAATCTAATTAAAATGTAGTAATTTGTTTTTTAGAGTTTAGACTTAGATTTCTATTTTCCCTATTTTTATTATTTTGATCTTGCATGCTTACATTAGCCATAATTCATTGATACAAAAAAAATATAGGAGAGATAATATATTTTTTATTTTGATTAATCAAAAAAGGTAAGTATTAAAGATTGAATAAATTAAAAATCATAATTAAAGATCGATTCAAGAAGAAAATTATTAAAATTAAAATTATTTATATTAATAATTAAAATATAAGATAATAAAAAAATAAAAGGAGTTGAGAATTTGTAAACTTAATTATTATAGTGGATGTCTTAAACAATTATTCTTTTGGAAATATCAAAACTAAGAATGAAACCAACATAAAATTTTAATAAAATATATTTCAATAAAATGATGTGTACACTAAGTTAAAGCATTTATATTGCTAGTCAAATGGTATGTAGGAAAACGAAAACTAAGAGATAAAAATATTTAACAAATAAAAATATATACTATCTATAGCAACAATTTTTTGGGGCCTAGAAATTTATAAATTATAGGTTGAATGGTAAGGTTAACAATTTTTGTTGTGGTTTG
>VDFB02157390.1:0-29928 GCA_007258455.2 Sequoia sempervirens | reverse complement strand
ACATATATACACATATACATATATATATACATACACATATACATATACATATACATATACATATACACATACACATATACATATACATACACATATACATATATATACACATGTAAAGCCCCACCACGCAACCCTAGAGGAAGTTGCAATTCACTACTTAAATGCACCAATTTTTTTTTTAAAGTACAAATAACATGTAAGATGAATACACATTTCCAACAACCTCTAAGGCCATGAGACAAAGATTACTTTAAAACCCAAACAACAACAAATATTAATATAAACCAAAACATTAAACACTTAAGGAAATGAGACAACTTACACTCCATACAAGATAACTTACAACGAAGGATAAGAAATACCAAAAGATTTCAATTAACAATATTTAAACAATAAGATTACAACACTCATTCCCTGAATGAGGTAATTCCAACAAAATGATTACATATTACAAATTCCACCTTGATAACAACTGAGGGGTAATAAAATACAATAAGAACTGAGAGAACAAGGCATGAGAAGAAATTGATTCCCACGAGCTCTTCAACTGGAAATCACGACCACACGAACAAGAAGAAGAACCAACGGATTAAGATGCACGCCACCTGACCACGTGGAATCCAAAAGGTTCCACTCCCTCCATGCTAGGAGATAGTAACCAGGAATTCCTACACAAGACCATCTACCACTAGACACGGGCCACACAAAATTGATACAAAATAAGTACAAGACCTCATCACATGACTGAACGGTCAAACGTGCAACTCTAGTTCGTCAAGGGATATCCTCTTGGAATCTTCCTAGGCCCCAGCCCCCACTCCATGGGTTATCCTGGTAGCCTCTACCGAAATCCCGGCACCAATGCTTACTCATGTGGAACCAAATACCTCTCGTGGAGACGAGATAGATGATCTATCCATTCCAGGCCTTCCCATCTCATCCCAAGTCTAAAACAAGCCCTTGGGCCCATGAGCGAGGCACAAATTATCTTGTTTAATGTTCGATGCAACCTAAGCTTCTAAAAGTTTAATTTAGTTATCACTGAATTAACCAACTTGCAAAGGGTTATCTTGGCACCACTTTGTGCATTGGCACCCATTGCAAGCCACTCTCCTAAGACAACTCACATGGTTAAAACCATAATAAGTAACAAGATAACACGACCTCTCCAATCCAAGGAGGTAACAATTCAAGAACTCACTCCAACACGGAAAACCACAAGGTTAAGACCCTCTCCAACACTGCAGGAAACAAGGTCAAAACCCTCTCCAAACAGTGGAGGTAAACAAGGTCACATAATCCACTCCATACACTGGAGGAAAAACAAAATACAAAATACCACTCCATCCAAAGGAGACACAAATTACATAACCCTCTCCTAATCCAAAGGAGACACACACCATCCCTGTTCGTGAAAACCAGGTGAAACAACATGGTGTAACTATGTACTTTTTCCACAACACATCAAAAGTTGGCTCATGTACAACAACCCATACCAATAAATGAACTATTTGGAAGACTTACATAGACCCTTAACCCCATTTGCCCGACATGGAGAAAGAAAGAAATATGATATAAAAGCATTCCAGGCAATTCCATATCTAATGTTAGGGTTTCCTAAACCTAGTCAATCACAGTTTTCATTCATGCATTTACTCAATCAAATAGATCAAATTCACTTCCCAACATTGAAGTATTTACAACCCAATCATTTACTCTAAGTTTACAATTAACCTCTCTAATCAAAGCATTCTAATAAATAAAGTCATTCGACTAGAATAATCAATCATTTCTCTAGTTCACGATCATATACCATAAATGAAACCATTTGTTAAACAAGACATTTAGATTAAATAAATTACTCTTATAGAAATAAGTCAAACAACTCAATCACATATGATTCATTAAATCATTCTTTACTTCTAAGTTTAACCAATGTATTTTATAAGTTAAACTTTTAGTAAATAATCATTTAGATCAATAACTCAATTTTAATCTCAACTCCGCATTAAGTAAATCAACTAAAACTCATCTCTCCTTAAACACAAACATATTCCAATCAATTATACTAAATAGTATATACATAAATTCTCTTGCCGACATTAAAGAACTTAAACCAATAATACAACTCTACTTAATCAATCTATAAATAATCAAAATCAAATTATCAGTAAATCAACATTTGACAAATAAAGTTCTTTGATTACAATAAATCATTCGGCAATCCTAAGCTCTTCAATTATGTTCCATAATTAATTATTAGAACCACCTGATTGAACTAAGTCATTCATTATCTCTAAGATTCTCAATTGTCTTCCATACTTAGATCGTTTTGATAAATAGACATCTAGATTAAATATACTAATATTTATTTCTAAGTTTCACTATTATATTCAAGATTAAGATATTTTAATCAATAACCTTTAAGTTAACTCATTTAATCCATATATTTCATCATAGACTAAATAAATAAATCAAAGTCAATATTTTATATAAAACATATGATCAAACATCAATTTTCATTTCCTTAATACCAATGTGGTAATCACTTCAGATTAAGTCCGATTTTAGATATTTCAAATATCATTTCAAATTCCTAGATTTCCTGTTCAAAACATAATTTGAATAAATTCGATTAATTAGAGGAGTTTCATTTATTTCAACTTTGATGATCAAAGTCAACTCCTTAAATAAATTATATTTTCATATATTTCAATTAATCATATTTTATTCCTTATTATTTTACATAAACAAAACATGTCTTCAATATACATTTACATAATAGCTCAAAATTAATTATTTCAAAAGAAATTACGGCTATTTATTTAAAATATCAATTTCTTCAATAAAAACTCACATGACCATTATAATATTTCAACTAATCATCTAACACCCTTTTAATATGCCAAATAAAATATTATTTTATTTGCATAAAAATAAATTATTTAAAGTTTAAATTTAAACCCCCATTTTAAATTTCCATATATCATAATTTATTTAATTAAAATATTATATATATATATATATATATATATATTTTAATAATATATATAATATATATATATAATATTATAATATTATAATATATATATTATATTTATATATTATAAAATATATATATAAATTAACACATTTTAAATAACATATAAACAAAATCAAAATTTTATACTTTCATATTTTTTGACAAAGGGTGGAAGCCCTAAACTTCGTAGCCCCCCTACCTCCCATGGTGGCAGGTACAGTAACAACCCGCGACCCATGCATACCAGCGATGGGGCATTATTGCAAAACACCACGGTATTAAGTCGCCCTCACGGCCAGCGGATTGTGTGCTTAGCGCGATTGACGCGCCCGCGGTGGCGGCGGTACAATCAATAATCGAGCACCTGATTGCTTAGCTATCCGGCGTGGCTGATGCGGCCAGTGAGCGTTAGCCTCAGCCCAAAATAAATAAAATTTATTTTATTTGCATATTTAAAATACAATTAATCTCCCCACAAAATACCCCTTAAGAACTTCACAAAAGAACAACCAGGGGTATTTTCCAGAAATTCAATAACTGGAAACCCTAGTATTTTTTAAAAAATGAACTTGTGGGTCTTTTTGGTTTTCTTTTCAAAAATCTCAACAATCTTGTAAGCTTTCAAGAAATATCTCATGGTTTCATGGGATTCAAACAACCTTTAAAGATTTCAAAATAGCATGAAGAGGATTTGATCCATTTTCAAAATGAACAAGCAAGATTAAAGAAAAACCTGATTTTCCTCCAAGAATTTGAAACCTTCAACCATGGTGTTCTCCAATCCTTCCATTGAATCCAACTCAAAACAAAAACCTCCATCTCCTTCACAATTCCAAAGCAAAATCATAGCCAAGCAAATTTTCCCCCAATTGCAAGATTAAAAACTTAGATCCCTTTTCTTTCCAAAATAGGGTTTTTTCTAATTTGGTCAAAGAAAACCCTAAAATTCCCACTTCTAATTTTTAATTTATAAAACCAAATTTTTAATTTTTAATTCAAAACTCAATTTTGAATTTTTAATCTAACTTTATGCATTTTCCAAATTTCTCCTAAAACATAAGCATTTCAAAATGTAAAGAATTTATTTTCTCTATGATTTTCAAAAGTAAAATTAAAACACACTATCCTTTATTTATTTATTTTCATTTAATCGTAACTATTCAAATAGGATTTTAATTAAATCCTAAATATTCAATATAACTTCCATTTTTAATTTTATTTGAATTTAGGTATACAATAACACCAAAATCACTATTAATCCAATTAATTAATAAACTAAATCTAGTTTATTAATTAATCAAACCAATCAATAACCCAATAATTATTTTATTAATTTCATCATATAAATCAATAAAATAAATCACATTTCAACATTGCAACTCAACACATTTAATCATCAATTAAACTACGCAAGTCATTTAATAAACTTTAAACTTGAAATTAAATAAACACTCAAGGGGAAACTGACCAAGTTAAAACAACTGACCCCAACAACAACCCGAAAACACACTATGACTAGGGTGATGACTTGGCTCAAAAAACCTAGCTACTATCTCCCAATCAATTACCGTTGGTAAATGGACATGCTTAGACCTGTGAAGCTAGGTGGAGTCGATGTCATGTACCTGCCAACCTATAGCAAAGATCATGTCGAACGTGCAAAAAAAAAAATGTATGTTATGATCAAACACACCATGAAGAGGGAATCTCAGAATTGTAGGGTGCTCGCAAGCGAGTGATACAATCCACCCCTTTCACCAATATAGTATCATTAACTAATGCATCTAACATCAAAGATATGATCAACAACATAAAACATCATTTAATCATATATCTTCTAAGTTACTCCAAAACATGTCATAAAGATAACATCAAAATAAAATAACATCACATCCACATATAACTTTCATATCATTTAACCATGATCACAAGTAATCAAGTTCCAAAGTCAAAGCATGTTCAAACACAATCGTCACATTACCATATAACATACGCATCACTAAACAATTAACAATTAAATAGTCACTAAGTTCATAGTCACATCATAAGCATAATCAAACATTACCAAGAAAACATTTCCAATCCAAATATCCAAAACGGAGGGGTGTTACAAGTGCCAAAATCACTTATATCAGGTGAAAATTGTGTACCAATTAGATTCAAGAGAATTGATTTTTGAAATATATTTTTTTATATAATTCACATCTATACATTGATAATAGATTGAAAAAATTCAAATAGAAAAAATATTCAAGTTCTCATTGGTTAAAGTGAGAGTTATTAATAACTAGTTAAATTTTAGTGGTGCCTATAGTTCCCTAGCAGGAACTAAAAATATAAAATAAATCTACAATTTCTTTTATAATTTCACTTTTAACTTTAAATGTATGTTCACTCATTAAGTTATATTTTTTTTACAATCACATTTTTATTTTAGATGTTTGTTTATAAAATATAAAGATGCATTAAAAATATATTAGAAATATTTTTCTTTATATTATATAGCATTCATAACATTAAATTAACATAGAATAATTTCACAATATCACTTAACCAATCAAGAAAAAATTTAATCATTACTATGCAACATTATTTTCACATGAAACTAACAAATAAACATTGAAAACAATTATTATTTTTACATTTTATAACATTCATAACTTAAACCTTTTATACACAATATCAAGTTAATTATAAAAACACATAAAATTATTTATAAGCAACTTAAATTTTTTAACAATTTAATAAAATATAATTTAATATAATTAAGAAAAATTAAATAAGAATTATAGATAAATTTATGAAATATTGATTTACTTATCAAGAAAAAATCAATTATAAATTTACTTATTATTGATAAATTTACTTACCAATCTATTTTAACTATCAAGAAAAAATTAATCATTAGTGATTGCAACATTATTGGCACATCTTTTAAACTAACAAATAAACATTGAAAACACATTTATTTTTTAGTTCCTACCAAGGGAACTATAGGCAACCCCTTTTCCTTAACAAGTTATTAATAACTTTGATTTTAACAAATGAGAACTCAACTTTTTTTTCTGTTTGACAAATATTTGTATATAGTTAAAGTAAATATGCAAGAATTTTAACTTTTCAAATTTCAAAAATTAATTTCCTCAATTTTATTGGCTACAAAACTTTGAGCGATAAGGGCGGATTTTTAGGAAGCATAAACTTTTTATCGCAACTTTTCAAGATTTTTTTGCCACAAAGACCATAATCAAAAAAAATTATTTTTTTCACCTGTAATTAATCTATTTCATTATTTTGAATCTTTTTAGTTCCTGCTAGGGAACTATAGGCACCACCAAATCTTAACTAGTTATTAATAATTCTCTTTTTAACCAATGAGAGTTGAAGCATTTTTTCTATTTGATTTATTTTTATCTATTATCAATGTATACATGCCAATTATATAACAAAACATATTTCAAAATTCAATTCTCTTCAATCTAATTGGTAGACAAATTTCACCCATATAAGCAATTAATGCACTTCCATTACTTCCATTTTGGAATCTTAACTAATTTTTATGAGTTTTTTAAACTTAGGTTGTTTATTTCCAATAATTCAATGAGGTAAACATACTAACTATTTTGAAAATTAAATTACACTATAACGATAAATTACTTTTTATTAAATTACACTATAAAAATAAATTACTTTTCATTAAATTACTTACTAATTACCCCTCACATTGGGTATGTAACATTTATTTACTATTTTCCTTTGCATTATTAAAATAATAATAATAATTAATAAAATTTAAACTTTGAATAACAAATGCTAACTAATTAATCAATATAACATCAAAATTCAACTATTTTTAATTACCTTTAATACTAAATTGATTTGTAGCATAAATTTAATTGAGTTAATTCTTTCAAAATATTAATACCAATTACTCAAAAAAATTACTTTTTAATATAAATTAATTAATTATTATTTAAAAATAAATGAATACCTTGTAAATTATTTTTATATTATAATTTAAATAAATTAATACTAATCACCTCTCTTTGTCATAAATTAATTCTAAAACAACATATTAAACATATATTTAAACTAACAAATTTTCAATTGCTTTGAAATTTGAACTAACTCTAATTACTAAGATACGTTTTGCAAAATAAATGAATTAAGACTACAATAATTATTTAGAATAAATACTAATTACTTTTATAAAATATTTATTATTTTTAAAAATCAACTTTAAAATTAACAGTAATTACTTTTAAATCAAATTTAAATTAATATTAATAAATTAATCATTTAAATCAATCACAAATTCTATCATATTTGTTTTAGAAATAATTCACCTTCTATTTACAACTTATATTAATTACTATATGTTAGTTTGTGAAATAAAAAATGTTAACTAATTAATAATTAATAAGGAAATAAATAACTTTATTATATTAATTAAATAAATAGTCTAAATTTAAAGATTTTTTTCTTCTCATTTAAATTAAAAAAAATGTTTAGTTTTAGCCAAGTTTAAATTTTCATATCCAATTTAAATGTTCATATTAAATATTTTAATATATATATAAATATATAATAAATTTAAATATTTGTAAAGACAAATATATATATTTTATATTATATTATAATTTTTTTTTTAAATAAATATTAATTAATAATAAAATTAAAATTTTATTAATTTTTTTAAAGTAACAAGGCCATTGGCCTCGCCATGGATTTATGCACGCTGTAAATATATATTTTAAATATTTATATTGAATTAAAATAAATATATATATATATATAATTATTATATTTATATATGTATTAATTAGTAATATATATATTTATAACTATATAAATTAAAATTGACATGATTCCCTTTTTTATATTAATATTTGAATAAAAATATTATCATAAAATATTAAACTTTAATTTATTGAAGTAATGAAACATATATGATTTTAAAAATTGTAAATAAATTGATTGAGTAAAATAATTTAGAGGAAATAATATAAAGAAAAAATATTTTAATTATTAGATTTTTTTTTATAAGAAAAACATAATTTCCTTCAAGATCTTTTCATAAGAATATGGGTTTGAGCCACATAAAATTATTTTAGAAAAAAAACTATCTTCAAAACAAATTTTAATTTTCAAAGAACATAAAAATTAAATATATGCATTTTAATATTTGAGTCAAATATAGATTTTTAAGAAATATTTGTTTTATATTTTTTTTAATTGATTCCTCTACTTGTTAAGTAGGAAAGCATAACTAGCTATGCATATTCATCTCAATTCCTTTCAACCTTATAAGTTAATATTCAAGTAGATACCTACTTATCAATTAGGAAAACCTAACAAACTGTGTAGATTGTTTGTAACTATGTTTACCTGAACAAACTCTTTCTATTCCTCTCAATTCCTTTCATCCACACGTGTTCATTCTAAACTATAAAAAATAAACTACCTCATCCTCAAAAAAATTTGGCTACACAACAAGTACAATTATGCTTCTTAATCTATAACATCATGTAATATTATAATCTTATCAAAATATTATCTTTTGACAACTCAAGCATGATCATCCTTAAATTGTTTCAAAAATTTATATCTATTGGATAACATAGTGAATTTGAGCAACTTAGTTTTCCCTAGATTTTGAAAGCAATTATAGTAGCATTGAGCTTAGAGACCACAATGTTGTATTATGACTAAAACAATTTTTTTCCTTTAGATGGACTTGATAGCATATGTAGAGAAGCATGAATTTGTTTTCGATGTAGTCCTAGATGAGCATGTCACAAATGATGATGTGAACTAATGTACCCATGCCATTGTTCTCATTTGGAGTAAAATCATTATATCATGCTTATAAGTATCCTTGATTGCGTCTATCAATAGATTGCCTAATCTCCATTGAGAATGTCATAATCTAAAAATATTGTCAGGTGAATGGCATAATCTATAAAAGGGGTTAGATATTACTATTATTAACACCTAGAGTTTTCACATGGTACACCACTATTGTAGTCGATGTAATACAAATTTGGTCGGAACATTTATCTCTCTTAATGGTGTCAGAAGTTCTATCTTAATGTTGATGACTAAAAGCAAACTGGATGTTGAAAGAGTGTTGGTTAAACTTGAATTTTTATGGTATGTCATACTTCTATGGTTTGAATTAGTGTTATGATTAGGGTCAAGTTCAAGTTATAGTTAGGGTTTATTTAGGCTTATTTTGGTTAATCTTACAATTGGGGTTTAAATAGAATGCTAATTGAACCCTAATTTAACCCCAACAACAAGGTTCAATTAGGGTTAGGGTTGGCATTCAATTAGTGTTATGATTAGAATCAAGATCAAGTTATAGTTAGGGTTCAATTAGGCTTATTTAGGTTCAGTTTATAATTAAGGTTTAATTAGAGTTAGGTTTATGGTTCAATTAGGGTTAAGGTTGGGGTTCATTTAGATTAAGGTTCAAGTAGGGTTCAATTAGGATTTAATTAGGGTTATGATTATTGTTTAAATAGGGTTAGGGGTAATGTTAAGTTAGGATTGAAATTATTAATCTAGAATAAAACTTGAAGCTAAGGTTAGAGCTATGGTAAGTGGTAGAGTTAGGCTTAAATTAGGGTTTAATAAAGGGTAGGGTATAATAAGGGTATAACAATATTGGTTAATTTTTAAGTCATGACCATGCTAGATGTAACGCCCCATCGTGCAAACCCCAAAGGACAATTAAACAATAATTACAGCACAATTTTTTTGTTAAAAAAAACAACATAACATACATGTAATACACATTAAGTCATAACATGAATTTCATTTAAGTAGATTCACTGACACATACATCCCTTGGGGTACACGAAGAGTCATTATGAGACTTAGATCCACACAACGACAATAAAGAATAAAATCCAAAGATATAATCCATAACAAAATAAACATTAACAAACATATACATGATAATCATTGATAAGAAACCATCTGAGTAAATACAACATATGCATGATTAACTTAACACATTGAATAACAACTACAAATAGCCACATAAGGTTTATTGTTACATTACAATACAATATTCAAGAAGTACAATGATACAAAAGTGTTTCCAAACATAAATGGAAACCATACATAAGATAGCATGAACAAATAAACAGATGAAAACTGGCTCCAAGACGGATACAACTCTAGAGTTGCTGCAACAGCACCAATCCGCACCTCTCAATCCTCGACTAGGACCCAATGGGGTGCTTAGCACGTTCCACCCGACCATGTGAGTCTGAAGACCCACCGCCCATGCTAAGGGGTTGACAAGAAAGAGACCTCAACCAAGAACATCCAAATAGGGAACCACAAGACTCAACAACAAACAAAAGTATCATAAAACTCAAGGATTACAAGAGTCAACATAATAACTTAAAGTCATATAAACAAGTAACCAAAGGATGATCATGAAACACTTCCAAATCAAACTAAAATAACAAACATAATACAATTCCAAATTGCAATTAAACAATACAATAACATCATATCATAGTACCAAAAGAGCACAAGGTCACAAGTCAAATATCAATGAGATCATACAAGACCACAAAGTACACCAAAGATGTATCATGGCAATAATCATAAATCAAGATAAATCCAAATATCAACAATCTAAACCAACTCCTATAACATACTTCTAGAGGAACACACTAAAGTAAAACACATGGGCAACTAGGGGAGAGTGTCATCGCATAGTCCTACATGGGTTGTCATGTGCTCTTCCTCCCAACTGGAGGCGCCGGTCCCATCTTTGGCTGTCCTATGCCCTTCCTCCCAACTGGAGGCGCCGGTCCATAGGGTGACTCATGCGGAGCCGTAAACCTCTCGTGAGGATGAGGTCATGACCTTCCCAACCACGACCTTCTCAGCCTTCCATTAGTCTACGAAAGCACTAATGAAGACGAGGCATCCATTTTTAAATCTTATAATGATATTACTACCCAACCATCCTAAGTTAATTATTAGGTTTTCACTTGATTACTAACTCACTCGTGGGTTATCCTGTGCCCTTCCCCTTAAACGGGGCGCCAGCCCCCATGAGGAGCCACTCTCCCTAGAGACCCAACAACATCAAACCAAAACCAAGAAACCAAGGGTTTTACAACATAACAAGAACATTAGATCACAATAGAGAAACATGCGAGGCATTACCCATCTCGCTATAAACACATAATCAAGTCTCAACAATTCACGTAAAACCCTTTTAACATCATGATATCAAAACACTTGCCACCTCAAGGCACACAAAGAGAGAACATCAACTGACAATAATCTCAAACCTCTGGAATCCAAAGAACGATAAATCCACAAACGAGGGTAAGATGGAGCAATACAGTCCCAACACAAAAACTTAACATATGGAAATCTCCTCAACCAAAAGGACTCAAACGGGCAACCAAAATAATAAAGATCCATCAACTCATTCATTAATCAAATGCGAAATCAATGAATAAAATCACCTTAGAAACCAACAACTCAAGAGATAGGTAGACACATCGAAATAAATTCATCATAACAATCGTTAAACACGTGAATTCACTTAATGAACAAATAATAAACAAACAAACACATTCTATCCATCTGTTTACGAAAGAGAAATTTTAAGTAACTAAGGATGCTAAGTAATCACATTTCATAATCATCTCAAGACATATTTTCATATTCTTAATAAGATTATATCAGTAATTAAACTTTTTCACAAAAACATAATTATCTATGTAGTATTTATAACAAATTATTCTTGTTTCATCATCTCAAATTAAATAAAAAGGTCATCTCTATCCAATAATCATTTTGCGACAATCATAATGTAATTTCCTAGTTAATTAACTCACATAAAAAACCTTACAATTCAACTATAAAGGTTGTATAACTCATGCTACTCACTTAGAAATTAACGAAGCATTGTCCCATTGAATTCAAGGTCATTTGATAACCATATAACAACATTAAAATGGTACCCATTAAATGTATTACTACTAGACTTATAGATGTATAAATATTTATTTATCTTTCAAAGAAACATTCCCAATTGAATTACGATACATAATGTGCTTAGGTAAGTTGTAATCGAAATCTATACATTGTTCAAATGTCTTATAACAACTCAATTTACATATTTAATTCTTTTATCATCGTCCTCCAATTTAAATTCCATATATTATGTATATATATAAGACTAGAATAAATTTAATATAATTACTATCTTCCTTTAATCTTAATTAATTCACTCTCTTAATTAACTAATTCTTTTTAGAAGTAATTACTAAATTTTACAAAAGAAGAAAAAACATAAAGATATTTATTACTCTAAAGTTACTCATATAAGAACTAAATATTATCAATAAATGAATATGCATCCCTCTCATATTAATTTCCTTATAAATATTCTCTTAAAAGAGAAATTGTGATAAAAAAAAAAGCATCTTAAAAGGTGAGATAAAGTCTTTCTTTTTTTTTTCCCTATCAAGAATTAAGATATATTTTCTCTTTTAAGAAGGTTTCGATTTTTATTTCCTATCCCCTAGATCTAAAAAGGAAACTTTCTTTATTAAAAACATTAGACTAAAATAGTGACTATATCTAAGAATAATGAAATCATAACTTAATAATTATAAATCCAAGGGTTATAATGGAACCGAACTCATATATCATTCGCATAAATTTTAGGTCCCCTAGTCCAATTTTCTATTAAGCATAAAGAGAGAATATAAGTCTTTGAAAATTTGTGTCCTTTTCTATATATGTGTCTTAATCTATTCAAGTTTAGACGAAGCTAAAACAATTATGAGAAAACACTAAATAAGCTAAAACTACAGTTTACTAGATTATCAAACTAAGGCAGCAAGTTTGCAGGGTAGAGAGGGTGCAACAAAGAGTTAGTCATTATTGCTCTTGTCTCAACCATCGCCCTTCCATGGGTTCTCATTCCCATCACAGTCTAGTATAAATTTATAATACCAAAGGTAGAGGAAGAGGTGGCATGTGGCTGAGACAGATTGACAATAAAATAAGAGAGATTATTTAAACTTTTAAACTTCCTATTATGTTCAAGCATGCGGCTGAGACAGGTTGATGATGAAATCAAGAGACTATTTAAACCTTTAAAACTTTCCTATTATGCTCAGGTGCAGCGGCAGAGATAGGTTAACAATAATATCAAAGAGATTATTTAATTTACTACATCTTTACAAGGCTAAAAGCTGCGGCTGTGACGGGTTACCAATGATTTCAGGGAGACTATTTAATTCTGCACAATACTTCCACTCTAAACAGCGTAACAGTGACAGGTTGCCAAGCATATTAGAAAGTGAATATTGGAATTTGGAACTATTGCCATCTACTTGCATTATTATCAAATCTCAAATGTTATCCACAAGACTGAAGGAGAAAGGTGAGCTGCAAAAAATGTGACTTCAGAGAACATATCTAAAAAGTTGAGAGAGGAAACAATTCAATTGTTTGAATTTATCAAGAAATCACAGCCTGTCAATCATAAGATAGTAGGGATATCAATCATACCTGGTTCCTCTATATCATGATGAACTTCAAAAGGAGACATATTTCACACGCCTTCTAAGCATCACCATCATTAGATGCCCCATGAAAACTCAGGACTCTGGAAGATAATATCGCATATTTCCATATGAAACCTCCCTTTACTATGTGCCTTTCCAAAATGATTGTGTTGCGGAACGAACAGTTCTAGTACACAGATTTCATTGTGCAACATCATGAGTCACGCCTTGCAGTCACTTTCGATCACCCTCAAGAACTCACTTGCCATCTTGGAATAAACTCTATATTTCCCTCTTCTTCACCCCATGCATCGGTCTTCCAATTCCCCCATAGCATGGTCATGCTGTTGTGAACATATTTGAAGTTTTATTTTCAGCAAGCAACATCAACAGTCATATATTAGAACATGCGCATCCCTGCCCAGGGTACCCGATTTGCTATGTGTGGGCTCTCTCGCCGTCTCAAAATGGTCTCCGTATTGGACGCACTCCGACAACCATAAAAGATCCACCAATGTTTCCCCTTCCATAATGAAACCCCAAAAACGAACCATTTTTTCTTAAAGCTAAATATAGTTATTATTTTATTTTTCATATTCTACCATTTTCTTCGACTTCCACATGCTTTTCAGTTACAAAGAGGCTTTAGTTAAGAACTACATTTATGCGGAGCAGTTACAAAACCTTACATGCGAAAATTCTATAATTAGATCTGACATAATATTGCATTTAATTTTGTTTAACTTTTATTTTATTTAATACCTCAAAACACAAATCGAATAAATTGAATCAATTCAATCATGCCAATCAATTAAAATCTATTGGCAATAATATTTACCCTTCACGTCATTGGGATAATTACCTTTGAACAACTAATAAATTATTAATTATTATCGAGTATCATTAAAAGAATGTTTTTACAAAACAATTAATTAATTTATTAATAATTCTTTACTTAATATTTTATAAAACTAATTTATTTAATTTTCATCTTAATTTCTAGTTTTATTTACTCAATGCTATTTTAATTAATTGAGTACACAATTCCATCAAATATTATGTTAACTGCATAAACTAATCACACACAAAACAACAATAACGCAATTAAACACTTACACAAAATCCGAAAAGGTCACAACGGAGGGGCACTACACTAGATGCCAATTTGGTTTAAAAGACCCCTTGTTGAAGCCCACAAGACATTTATTTCTATATACCTTAGATATTGTTCATATTTATTATCATTGTGTTTGACCTCATGAGAATGCTTCAGAGTAAAGTACACCTTGCAAATCCACCTACACTAGGAGAACCATTCAATCTCTCAAAATTTTACCTGTTATTCTCGAATGATTATCAAATTGGATATGTCCAAAGCCTTTAATAATTTTCTTAAGTACTTATACTACTACATACCTCTTGTCAACTTCAACCAGGGGAGTACTAATTGCATAATGAATTGTCTTCTTTTTCAATTTGATTAATCATCCCCCATAGGGTCTTCTTCATAAATTAGGGGATTAAGTTAAAGAGACCCATTATCATGTTTTTTTTCCATAAAAATGGTAGAGGCCCTTAGTGTAGAACTTATACTAGCCAGTATGTTACAAAAATTTACATGACTTCCAATTCTAGCAGCACAAGCCAGTACATAGTGTTTGCAGATGTTACCTGACTTACAAGATAGATGAGTTTCTAGAGGAGATGCAAATAAAGACAACTTTTCAATTTGTTTTAGTGTCTAGTGTGGAGTATCTAAAATTTATTTTTAATTATGAATCTGACATTGACATATATCATTGAACTAAGATTGATACTACTGTTCTGATTCATTGGCGATAATTATTGGATCATTGTGAAAAATCTAGAGATTTTTGTTTGACTGCAAAGAGTTATCTCTTGTGATTTATCAATAAATTATTATTTCTATTTGTGGGCTTCTTACACAAGACAATATATTTATGCATTTCTTGTAGAGTCTATTCTAATTGATCATAATAAAAAAACTTCTAATTTTGAAAATAATATAACATAGAACCAAAGAGCAGTGAAAATCCCAAACAAAGATTGTTAAGAGTGTATCTCATTTAGTTTTTATTTAATCTTTCTCTTTATGTCTACAATTTCTTTAAGTTTTTTCTGATCATCCAAATAATTTAATGTTGATGGATATGTAACACATTTAGTTCATTCATGCCCTATTCATCATATTTGGTAGAGAACATTCCCATCTAGAGATGACCTTAGAATTTGGTTATGACTTATCCAGAGATAGTGATGTCAGCAAAAATTTAAATGAGACAAAAAGATTTGGAAGCTAAGGGTATACACATCAATGTCTAAGTTAAACAATTAAAACCCTAGATAAACATCAGTTCACATAGTGATGAGTCTGTAGTATGTAGTTGTGATTCTAGATAGTAGGTGAGCCAAATTTGGTTCATGGTGATTGGTTTAAACCTGGTGCAATACTAAATGATCTTGGCTTAAATGCAGTAGAGGTATGACACCTTCTAACTACCTTTTTCAAAAAAAGTTTGTAAGTAAAAGATGGTTAATATATAGCAAATTAAGCTGGTATTGGCATGGTATGTTGGTTTATAGGTGGCATTGTTGTTCTTTCCACAAAGGTTCAAACCCCATTGGGGTGGTATTGTTGAATGGTTGTATCCAGTTCATAGCTCCAGTCAAAAACGTTTACCCCTTGAATAAAAATATATATATAGAAAATTAAAACTATTGCTTCTACTTTTGTATGATCCTAGTGCTAAAAGAGAATACCAATTAGTTGGTCATGTTTCCTATGAAGAGGATTCAAGAATAACTTCATCAATTAATCCTCTACCTTGTGGTCTTGGTCTAATGAATATTGCAATGCTTTTGTCCACTACTCTACAATCAACAAAATGAGCATATGGGTTCAATTAAGATTTTTGATGTTTGATCCAAGCCTTTTGCAATACACAACAAATACAAACAAAACTATTCTAAAACTTTATGGTAGGTGTAATGCCCCGTCATGCAGCCTTAGTGGAAGTTGCAATTCACTACTTAAATGCACCATTTTTTTTTTGTTTAAGTACAAATAACATGTAAGATGAATACACATTTCCAACAACCTCTAAGGCCATGAGACAAAGATTACTTTAAAACCCAAACAACAACAAACATTAATATAAACCAAAACATTAATCACTTAAGGAAATGAGACAACATACATTCCATGCAAGATATCTTACAACAAAGGATAAGAAATACCAAAAGATCTCAATTAACAATATTTAAACAATAAGATTACAACACTCATTCCCCGAATGAGGTAATTCCAACAAAATGATTGCATATTACAAATTCCACCTTGATAATAACTGAGGGGTAATAAAATACAATAAGAACTGAGAGAACAAGGCATGAGAAGAAACTAATTCCCATGAGCTCTCCAATTGGAAACCATGACCACACGAACAAGAAGAAGAACCAACGGATTAAGATGCATGCCACCTGACCACGTGGAATCCAAAAGGTTCCACTTCCTCCGTGCTAGGAGATAGTAACCAGGAATTCCTACACAAGACCATCTACCACTAGGCATGGGCCACACAAAATTGATACAAAATAAATACAAGACCTCATCACATGACTGAATGGTCATACACACAACTCTAGGTACAACTCACACAACACCGTCATAGGTTACATTGCTTCCAGGTATAGAATAGATCAAGAATGTCACAAAAACAAAGTACAAACTATTGACTTAGGAAGAGTGTCATCACATAGCTCGTCAAGGGATATCCTCTAGGAATCTTCCTAGGCCCTGACCCCCACTCCATGGGTTATCCTGGTAGCCTCAACCGAAATCCCAGCACCAATGCTTACTCATGTGGAACCAAATACCTCTCATGGAGACGAGATAGATTATCTTGCCATTCTAGGCCTTCCCATCTCATCCCAAGTCTAAAACAAGCCCTTGGGCCCATGAGCAAGGCACAAAATATCTTGTTTAATGTTTGATGCAACCTAAGCTTCTAAAAGTTTAATTTAGCTATCACTGAATTATCCAACTTGCAAAGGGTTATCCTGGCACCACTTTGTGCACCGACGTCCATTGCAAGCCACTCTCCTAAGACAACCCACATGGTGAAATCCACAATAAGAACAAGATAACACGACCTCTCCATTTCAAAGAGGTAACAAAACAAGGATATTCACCCCAAACACTGAAGACCACAAGGTCAAGACCCTCTCCAAACACTAGAGGCAACAAGGTCTAGCCCTCTCCAAACACGAGAGGAAACAAGGTTACATAATCGACTCCATACACTGAAGGAAAAAAATTACAAAAACCCACTCCTTTCAAAGGAGGTACAAATCACATTACCCTCTCCTATTCCCAAGGAGGCACAAATCCCCGTTCATGGAAATCGAGTACAACATCATAGTAAAACTCTACCCCATTCCCAAGGCGATTCACAAATTGAACCTCTACACAAAACATCCCACTCTAAAGAACTTCTCTGGAAGACTTACATAGACCTGTAACCCAATTTCCCGACAAGGAAAAATGAAAGAAACATGATTATAAAGCATTCCAAGCAATTCAATATCTAATGTTAGGGTTTCCTAAACCAAGTCAATCACAGTTTTCAATCTTGCATTTACTCAATCAAATACATCAAATTCATTTCCCAACATTGAATATTTACAACCCAATCATTTACTCTAAAATTTACAAGTAACTTCTCTAATCAAAGCATTCAAATAAATACAATCATTTGACTAAAATATGAACGACTAAAATATTCAATCATTTCTCTAGTATCACAATCATATACTATAAATGAAACCATTCATTTATCAAAGCACTTAGATTAAATAATAAGTCAATCAATTACGTCACACAAGAATTAAATAAATAATTGACCTTATCCGCACAACTCAATAGTAACTCAAAGCACATTGAGAACTCAAAGGGGTTCAAACCAATAGTATATTTCATTTTCCCAATTACATTTATTAATAAAATCAACCTTTGAAAATGAAAACACTTGATCATTTAAAATCTACCTTTTTAAAATAAAACCTTTGACTATTAAGATTCAACATTCGAAATAATTCATATAAAAATCTTCCTTTGCTCCTATTACATAACCAAAAGTCATCTTAGGATAATCTATATTTAAATATATCCTTTTAACCTCATTTGTCTCAATTCCCACAATAATCAAAATCAGATTATAATTAAGTCAAACATTTGATAAGTAAAGACATCTGACTAAAATAATCATGCATTAACTCTAAGTTCCACCATTATGTTCCATAATCAAACAATTTAATTATTAAAATATCTGAGTAAAATAAATCTTCCATTATCTCTTAGTTTCACAATTAAATTCCATATTCAAATGATTTTAATAAATAAGGTCATTTGATTGAATTAAGTCAATCATTAACTCTCCATTTAACAATTATCTTCAAAATCAAGATATTTTACTGAATAAACACTTAATCAAGTCACTTAATCTATATTTCAACACAAGATAAATAAATTAATCAAAATCAAAATCAATATTTCAATTAAAACATTGATCATTCATTAATTACATTTCCTCTTTATCCGTGCGATAATCATTTTAGATTAAGTCCTATTTAATAATTTAAAACCCCATTAATTAAAATATATCTAATAATTTTATATATTTCAATTAACCATATTTTATTCCTCATTATTTTACATAAACAAAATATGTCCTTAATATACATTTAATTAATAGCTTAAAATCACTTCTTTTGAAATTTACGGCTATTTATTAAAATATCAATTTCCTTCAAATATAATAATCACATAATCATTTTTTTTAAAATTTCAATCTACTATTTGACATTATTTAAATATGTCAAATAAAATATTATTATATTTGCAAATAAATAAATTATTTAAACTTTAACTCCCATCTAAAATTCCATATAACAAATTTATTTAAATTAAAATATTAAATATATATATATATTAATAACATATATAGATTATATATATACAATATTATAATATTATAATATATATCATATATATAATATTATATATGTAAAATCAGCCTCCTATGGCTAAGTAATTCTATTATGCTCTGCTGGTCACGAAGTTCTAGTTCTCATCTCTGTGGTACTGATATGGTTACCGGGTCACGTTAAAAAGTTTACCAAAGACTACTATAGGGTCATACCCGATTCGCAATTTTAAAAAATATATATATAATATTATAATATATATATATAATATTTATATATAATAAAATATACATATAAAATAAAATATTTAAAAAAAATCAAATATAACAAAAATGAAATTTAAAACTTTTATTTCTTTGAAAACAAGATTGCTACATAATGTACTCTCACATGTATTCGGCTCTACCGGGATCACATACCGCCTCCCCACTCCATGGGGGCCGCTACCGGTGAAGGCAGCGCTGGCGCTACCTTCACAAGCAGCGCCTCCCATGGTGTTTCGTGGTCGTGGGTAGTGCCCGGCCCAACAATCATAGGCCCTAAATTTTTTTATTTTTTTATTTTAAAAATTTTGTTTTTAAACAAAAACGACCTCCCCTATACTTTGACGAATTTTTACTAGATCTGAATACAGAGCAAAAGATATATTTGATATATATATATGTATATATATTTGTATATCAATATATATATATATATATATATATATATATATATATTCATGATCACAGCCAGATTTGGGCAAGTTTTCCTTCAGGGAAAGGCTGAGAAGAAGAAGTTTAAAACACCATACTATGATGAATTTTTCTAGGTTTTCCCATATTGACAAATAAATCAAATCTTCTCATTTGAATCCCTCTCAAAGCTTTGTGTTGCTAGATTTAAATGAATTTTTCATGGTTTTATTGGATTTCCAAACAGCATATCAAAGATTTCTTAATAGCATGAAGAGGGTTTAATCTAGTTTTCCAAAATGAACAAAGCAAGACAAGGAACCTGATTTTTCTCCAAAGCTTCAAGATCCCATGGAGCTTTCGAATCCTCTTCAAAATCCAGCTCAAGCATACCTTCATCTTCTTCACAAATCCAAGCCCATTTTTCTCCCCAAAAATCCAAGATTAAACATAGATCCATTTCCTTTTGCCAAATAAGGTTTTTTCCCAAAATGGTCAAAACCCTAAAAATCCCACTTACCCAAAATATATTTTAAAATTAACAAGGAGGGAATATTTCCAATTTTTAATTCAAACCCACTTTCTAATTTTAAATTCATAAAACCAATTTTCTAATTTTTAATTCAAAACTCAATTTCGAATTTTTAATTCTACTTTATGCATTTTCCAAATTTCTCATAAAACATAAGCATTTCAAAATTACCAATAAATAATTTCCTCAACAATATTTTTCAAAAGTGGAATTAAAACATATTGTCATTTAATTATTTATTTTAATTTAATCGTAACTATTCAGACAACATTTTAATTAAATCCTAAATATCCAATATAACTTCCATTTTCAATTTCATTTGAATTTAGATATACAATAACCAAAATCACTATTTCGTTTAATATATCACTATTAATCTAATTAATTAATAAACTAAATCTAGTTTATTAATTAATCAAATCAATCAATAACCCAATAATTATTTTATTAATTTCATCAAATAAATCAATAAAATAAATCGCATTTCAACATTGCAATTAAACACATTTAATCATTAATTAAACTACACCTAGCATTTAATAAACTTTAAAATTTGAAATTAAATAAACACTCAAGGGGAAACTGACCAAGTTAAAATGACTAACCCCGACAACAACCCGACAACATGTTATGACTAGGGTGATGACTTGGCTCGAAAAACCTAGCTACTATCTCCCAATCAATTACCGTTAGTAAATGGACATGCTCAAACCTGTGAAACAAGGTGGAGTCGATGTCATGTACCTTCCAACCTACAACAAAGAGCATGTCGAATGTACATATAAATATAATATGATTAAACACACCATGAAGAGGGAATCTCAGAATTGTAGGGCACTCGCAAGCGAGTGATACAAGATTTTTGTCCCTTTCACCAATATAGTATCACTAACTGACGCATCTAACATCAAAGATATGATCAATAGAATACAACATCATTTAGTCAGATATCTTCTAAATTACTCCAAATCATGTCATAAAGATAACATCAGAATAAGATCACATCACATCAACATATAACTTCACATCGTTTAACAATCACGACCGCAAGTAATTAAGTTCCAAAGTCAAAGCATGTTCAGACAAAATCGTCACATCATAATATAACATGCGCATCACTAAACAGTTCATGATTAAATAATCACTAAGTTCATAGTCACATCATAAGCATAATCAAACATTACCAAGAAAACACTGCCGATCCAAATATCGAAAACGGAGGGGTGTTATAGCAAGAACTTCGCTACTCTGCAACTCTTGTTATATTATAACATTCATAACTTAAACCTTTTTATAATGTCAAGTTAACTATAAATTTTATAGAGTTTAGATTTTCTATATCTCTCATATATCAACATAGGTAAATTTGAAAATATTTTAAATTATATAATTTCAAAAAAAAAATTGAATGAATTTATAGAAGATTATTTTTATTAAAGTGATAGAATCTAATCCCAATACTAACATTAATTATAAGTCTAACCATAACCCCAACCCTAAAACTAACACTAATTAACTTCAAACCTAACTCTAATTTTATATCCAACCCTAAACATAACTATGATTCTAAAACTAACATTAATGAAACCCTAATTGAACCATAACCCTAACCCTAATACTAACCCTTGCCCCAAATGAACCCTAACACTAACCCGAAGGTCTATCATAGAACCTTAATCTTCACCCCAACCCCAACCCTAATCCTAATAGAATCCCATACCTAATTTTAATTAAAGTCTAACCCTATTTGAACCTTAAACTTAATTGAACTCATGTTTAGGCTGAATTATGGTTATGATTAGGGTCAAAATTCAAATAGGATTATGGTTGGAGTTTAATTAAGGTTTCTATTCACTTAGGGTTAAGGTTCAATTTGGGTTAGGGATCAATTAGGGTTATAATTCAATAAGGGTTTAATTAAGGTCAGGGTTAAGGTTAGTCTTAAATTAGGGCTAGGATTGGAGTTAGGGTTCAATTAAGGTAAGGGTTATTGTATAGTTTAGGGTTAGGGTTCAATTAGAGTTCTCTAGGTTTTGATACAATTAGGTCGCCATACTAAATTAGTGTTAGAGTTAGGGCTATAATATGAGTTCAATCAGGTTAGGTTCAAGGTTTAATTAGTGTTAGAGTTAGGGTTGCAATAATAAAATTTTCCATAATGATATGGAAAGGCATTCAATTGGATTCATATACAAATGCATAAATAAGAATTGGTAATTAATAATTCTCTAGAACTAAAGTTATAACAACAAATACAATCCTTAGCTTAATCATTTGTTCTTGTTAGGGTTGGAATACGAATTTAATGGGTCCAACTGAGACTTAGGAAATAAAACCCTGCAGAGGAAATAAAGCATTCAAATCAAAGTTGGGTTTTAATTTTAATCCGGTGACATAAGCCTAAGCCATTAACTCTAGTGCTCATGTCGCTGACGGCTTAGCCAAAGCCTTTCATCAAATACTAATTGTGCAATGTGTAGGTTTTCCAGATTTGAAGATATGGGAGAAGATCTTGATTGTACTCTGCCAACTCACAAACCTAAGGTGTTTCCCTCTTATTTGGCGTGAGGTCAACAAAAGGCAGATGTGTGTCTTGTATGGAATGTGGGGCCCAATCTCCACTATTGAGCTCATAACCTGTGGTTTTAGATTGACAATGAAGATCAAAAGCTAATGTAAACCTATGTTGTTCTAGTTGGCAAGAGGAAGATGAAGGTTGGTGAAGCATTAATGAATTATTGCTTGCTTGTGTAGACACATCGATCTCAATCTATGTGAAGATGTTGTTGTTGGCAATCATGAAGGGTGATCTTTGGATTCTCATGTAGCTCTAGTTAAATGGTGATAGTACATACGCCGCCAAATTTCCATGTTTGCACATGCATGTTTACTAAGCATTGATGAAGGTTGCCATTACCTCGCACAATAAATAGAAGAGGAATTTACTACTAATAGTGTCATTCTTGTAGCATTTAGAGCACTTTGTGGGTTGATTTTAATCAAGTTTGAGTGCTTGTCTGAGAAGATAAAATGAGTTAGTCAGTAAGGAGGTCTGTTCGTTTGAGCTCACAAAAGCTCGGTCCTGTTATTCAAGAAGGTACTTTGGTTGACAAGCCCAAGCTTGTGCCCTCTAGATGCAGTAGAAGGTTGCAATTCCAGGACATTGTTTCTCAACTGGTAGATGACAAAGGCAAGCAATCGGCGATGTGCTCCATTACTAGTGTTGGTAGGAAAATAAGGTATGGGCGGCATGGCTCCTCTGGATGCCAACACTCGCCCATTGACCTTACGAGAAACACTTATGATGATGTAACCAAGACCGACTCAGACTACTGCCAGTATTTACCTCTCTTCAATCACGGTTTGTTCTCTGATGACAAAGAGATAGCTTTGGTGCCATTGGTTGTTAAAACCCCAAGCGGACTAACTTGAACCATATTGGGAAAGGACAATAAAGAAGACGAGGCTGAGAGTCTACCGTATTGGGCAACAACTAGAAGCAGGCGTGTATACTAGAGTCAGAGTGTTGGTAAGGGAATGGTGGTGGGTAAATAAGAAGTTGTGGTGCCTTCGTGGCAATTTGGTTTCCTGGCATTTTTGTGTGGATAGCGACAAGGGGATTTTGATGAAAATTTATGTTCCCTTTTCTTTTACCTTTCCCCAGTTCATGTGCTAGGGTTTTGATGACAATTTGTGTTCTCTTTTCTTTTAGCTTTCCCTAGTTTGTGCGCCACTATGTTTTGCAAATTTAACATGTGGGAAGTTTTGAAATGAAATTCAAATGCAATGGAGATTTTGTTCAAATTAAAACCCCAAGCAGACTGACTCGAACCATATTGGGCAAGGACAAGAAAGAAGACGAGGTTGAGAGTCTACCGTATTGGGCAACAACTAGAAGTGGGTGTGTATACCAGGGTCTAAGTGTTGGTAAGGGTAGGGTGGTGGGTAAATAAGAAGTTGTTGTGGTGCCTTCATGGCAATTTGGTTACTTGGTTTTTTTGTGTGGATAGCGACAAGGGGATTTTGATGACAATTTGTGTTCCCCTATTCTTTTACGCTACCCCAGTCCATGCACTATAAATGTTTTACAGATTCAATGTGTGGGAAGTTTTGAAATGAAATTCAAATGCAATGGAGATTTTGTTCAAATGAGACTTTTTGGTGAAATTACATTTGAGCCTAAAGCTTGTTGCTCCCTTGTCATATAAAAGGGAATTCAAGGCTCATTTGTAGGGATAGAACTAATGAAATCTCTAGCTAGGTTTTGAGTTGAATATATGGGTAGAAAGATATATGTCCTCTGATGAGGAAGAGATATCTGTGGTGTCATTGGCTATTAAAACCCTAAGAGGACAGAATAGAATAGATAGCATGTTTTGAGTTTTGGATGAATATATGCAAATTATCTTAATTTGTATGCAGATATGACTTATAAGCATGAATAAATGTATAATTCTAATATATTTTCTCTCCTTATGTGGATTTGAGTGAATTTTGAATGAAATGTTAATGAAGTTGTCATTATTCTTTTGAGAATTTGTTCAATTGTGTCTCTATGTTTTTGCTTTGATTCAATAAAATCAATTAAATGCTTAAATGGAGTCATAAGTTTACAATTATTTACAAAGGATTTGATAAGTAGTACTATATCAGAGAATTGAGCTCCATAATGCAAGGTATTATATGAGGGTTGAGCTTAACCAACACACTCTAAGGGTACCCTCCCGTAGATGTCTGACACCATGTGGGGCCCTCTTAACCCAACCTCTCTCTCATTTCTATAGCATTTCTTTAACCACACCATTTCAAATCTATGTTTCCATAGTACTCCACCGTTGCAGTTTACACTTGCCATTCCCATTCACGTTCTCCTTCCATAGCTATTCGCGTTTTCCATTTCCACTTTACAAATTTGCTCGGTCATTGGATTGGGGGATTTAGTCTTAATCCCACATTCATTTCATTACATGAATTGTGGTGAGTGTTCCTTTTATATTATGAAGTATCGGTTCATTTTCTTTGTTAGGAAATAGAAAAGATTTATCTTTCTTATAACTTTAATAATAACTTTTTTTTTAAATATTATATCTTATTTATAATATTTATTAATGTTAATTATATTTAATTCTTTATTTTAATGAAAAAATGTTTATTATGTTTTATTTAAAAATAATATTATTTTTATATTACATGATTGATATTTAAATTAAATGAGTTAAATGTGATGTTTTTTGAGATGTAGATGTTGATTATTTGAAGTGTTAAAAGAGGTTTTGGACTTGATTTTATAAATGCTTTTAAATATGTGAATTAAGTGTTCTTTTCTTTGGTTCAAATATGTGTACAAAATAAAACTAGTCTACAAGCTTCAATCTATAATTCAAATAATCAACTAGTAAAAAATTAATTTTTGAAATTGATTTTTATCTTTTAACATTTACACTTTATTATGGATTGACAATGTTTACAAACATCATTTTTTTTTAAAGCAAAGGTGGTAAGCCTATATATTTATATATTAATATAATAAGAGTGAATATACATAGTATTACAAAATCTACTAAATTGTGAGGCTTGTGTTATCTTCATTTAGATCCCTAGATGGTCATGAATAAATGTCTCAAAGTATTGCTTTGGTTCATATCCATGTCTGAGAAACCAAACTAGTGTGCAAATATAAATCTATACCATAAGAATCAACTAGGAAATAATTGATGTTTAGAATTTACATGTGTTGATCTTCTAATATTTGAACCTGAATATAGATAGAAAGTGTTTAGTAACATTTTTAGGGAATATAGATAGAAAGTGTTTAGTAACATTTTTAGGGAATGTGCTAAACTGTGAGGATTTTGTTCTCCTCAATTAGAGCCCTAACCAAACCAATTCCATGACATAGGAATAATGATTAGAGACATGATGATATATGTTATGAGAAAATGTTATTACATTCTCAATGAAAAATGTTCTTTTGATAACTCTCATCAGTCCCTAATAATCTTGATCATTTTAAATGCTTAAATGGATTTTATTTTATAAAAATACAACATGCAAATCAAGATAAACATGCATTAGTGTTCTCACAACACGATTGAGTGGAGGGTGTTGTCATGATTTTAAATCTGAATTTAACTTTAAATGTGTAGGCTGATAATTACTACCAAGTTTGCACTAGTAGATCTTTATGCAAGGTAGGGTAATGTCATGAGATTAATTCACACAAGAATATCCCACTCTTGTAGACTTGTTATTGAACAAAGGACACCCATCTCAAAGTTTACCAAAAATAGTAAACAAAAAAGGCATGAACATATATTTTTCAAGATTGATGTGCATGTGAACTTTATTATGGTGTATGTTGTAAACAAGATATCAATGAGGAAACTATTTAAGTAATTTTAAATACTAAAAGATATAGATTTACTTAAAATATATATAGTTTACAATTATATTCTCCTTCCAATAGTAACTCCACCGAAAGCATACAAAATTTTAAAAATATGTAATGAATAACATATATCAAACATTTAAAATAAATATGAATTTTATTTTTTTTAGTTGTGTATTTGTATCAATTTATATATATATATATATACTATTACTAAATTCTAGATAGATTCTTATTTTCTCAGTATTTGGAGATCATTATTTAGTTCCTTTTTTTCTCCCTCAATTTCCTTATATAATATTACACCTCTTTCAAAGAAAAAGAGTCCATATCTAATCACTTGCTCAACCTAGATTTCATAGGCTTTTCCAAATGACTTATCTTTGTTAAACCTTTCAATCACACAATTATCAATACATAATATCTCTAAATCATCAAAAACCAAAGGTCCATCTAATGCATGTGTAAAAATATTTAAATTATTTTTAATATAAGAAGTTAATATTTGCTAAAAAATTTAATTGATAGGATCTTGCTAAAAAACTTCTCTACTATCAATTGAAAAATAGGATTCCAGTGTTACCAACTCAAGGTCCCTATTCCAGGTTGTACAGAAAAAAGAGCCTTTGATGGAAGGAGATCAAAGAATTGCTTCAATAATATTTTATCTCCATCTAATCTCAATTGCATGAGTCCTTGAATGAGGATTTGGTGAGATTCAAGCATAATTTGAGAAAATTGTAAATTAAGAAGATTCATGGTTTAAAAGTTAGGGCTAAAATAAATTGGCTAAAAAATGGAGATAAAGGCTTTGATTTCTTCTTTAATTATATAAAGGAGAAAAATGCTAGGGAATAAATTGGATCAATCTAGGTGAATAATCAACAAATAAATGGTCTTTCTTTGGTTATAAATGAATTTTGATCTTTCTATTAAAATATTTTCTTTGTTGAAGATAGCAATGTGGACTATAAAATATCCCAAGATCATTGTGCACAAGTCATCCCTAGGAAAATAAAAGAGGAAGACAATGATTGGCCTACTAGAGATATCTCTAAGGATGAGATTGTAAAGGATATTAGAATATATAAAAAGGATAAATCTCCAAGTATAGATGGGCTTGCTACAATTTTATAAAAAAAAAATTAACTAGATTAGGGTTGGGGTTAAGGTTCAATTAGGATAAGAATTAGTGTTAGGGTTGGGTTAAGGTTCAATTAGGATAAGAATTAGTGTTAGGGTTAGGATTAGAGTTCAACTATAGTTCAAAGTTAGGGTTATGGTACAATTAGGACTACTATTCAATAAGTGTTCCCTTAAGGTTATGATTAGAGTTATGAATCTACAATTAGGGTTCAATTAATGTTCACATAAGGTTTCTTTCTTGGGAGAAGTTTATTGTATGGTACATGTGTATTTTATAAAATTAATATGTCAAGAATTAGTTGTAGATAATACTACATGTGATTTTTCATATGGTATTAAATTGTAGATTAAAATTGATAATAGATTGCCTTCCTTCTTTTGCATTGTAAGCTACCATAATATATGGCCTTCAAATCCTATTCATATTTTGAGCTTTTCTAAACTATAAAACATGACATCCAACAAATAAATTTGTTATGCATTTTTTACAAGCACAAATCCTTAGAATTCTTAATGTGTTACTTAGGATAATTGTTTATTGCAATAAATAAATACACACTAATATATATATTATGGATTTGAGGGAAAATATTAAAATATTTATATATATAGAAAAATTTAAATGCAAGGGATTAAAGTACATACCTTTTCTTTTGTTAATGTTGATGAAGTGCTAAATTTGATGACATGATCTTCCTAAAAAACTGGAATATCTTTGCTCTATGTGGCACTTGAAATTTTCTACAAAACTATAACTAACTCTACCTCATATTTGTGACTTTGGACCTATTTTGCATCAATAAATATGAGCTTTGACACATGCCTCCTAATCTAGCATACAATATGTACTTAAAACACTAAATAGTTGGGAGTAGTGTTGAGATTGGTGGATCTTTGGGAAGGTCCAATGCTTCACCTTTGTATCTCTCCCTATAGACAGAGGTAGAGATGAATATAGAATGAGAGGCAAAGGGATAAAAATAGATAGAGATATAGAGAGAGATAGATGGAGAAATAAATATATAGAGAGATAGGGAGATAGAGGGGGGATATATATAGATATATATATATAGAGAGAGAGAAAGAGAGATATGGAAAGATAGTCTATATAAGGAGATATAGAGAGAGGGGAGAGAGAGAGATAAGTAGAGAAAGATATTAATATTTTATTTTTTGAAAAATATGTAATTTTTAAACCATTTTCCTATATATTTAGTATTAAGATTTTACATCTTTTAACAATTCAATATATAATACAAATAAAATATAGTTAATAATTTAATTAACTAGCATACCTATATTAATTAATAATATATGTAAAACATGCCAAGAGTTATCTTTATCAAGATGCCTATTGACTTGAAAAATGCTTACATTTCATGAATATGAATTTGGAAAGCAATCAATTTGATTTCATTATTGTTTGTGTCATTGTTTATCTCAATTCCCATATATAAGGGTACACATTGAAATTTGAAATCATACCAACTTGTCTATAATAACAATCAACCAAGAATAATAAATTTAAAAGCAAAAATGTTCATCAATCATTAGATTTAGTATTGCCAGCATCAAAGAAGTATATCATGACAAAATGG
>VDFB02157389.1:0-19898 GCA_007258455.2 Sequoia sempervirens | reverse complement strand
TCCCTGCCTCTCTCCCACTCTCTCCCTCTCCCTCCCTTTCTCTCACTCTCTCCCACTAACTATTGTCCCACCAATAGTAAACACATAAAATATAGTTTCACTTGGTATCAATATCACCTAACAAATCAGATTCAACATAACCTTGTAGAGAAATGTTTTATCCTCTAGAACATAAATGTTTATTTTTTATCCTTCTCAGATACTTAAGAATCCATTTCACAACATTTCAATGTTCTATTATGGGATTTCTCATATACCTACTCAAAACTCCAACAACATGTGCAATATATGGCCTCATGCATACCATGACATACATTAAACTACCAACAATTGAAGAATATTAAATCTTGGACATTTTTTCTTCCTCCTCTTGTGCTTTTGGACACATCTCCTTGGTTAATTTAAAATGACTAGGAAAATGTGTGCTAACAACTTTATCATTTCCATATTAAATATTTTCAACACCTTTTCAACATAATCACTTTGAGATAGAGTTAATTTTATGTTTTCTCTATCCCATGAAATTTTCATTCTAAGGATTTGTTTCTGTGCACCCAAATCCATCATAGAAAAAAAATTGCTAACTTTTGCTTTAGCTCATTAATGTGCTCCATGTTAGACCCCGAAATAAGCATATCATAAACATATAAACATAGGATAGTATAACTACCACTATCCAACCTTTTAAAATAAACAAAATGGTCAAAATGACACTAGGTGTAACCTTGTTTAGCCATAAAACTATCAAATTTTAAATACCATTGCCGAGGTGCTTACTTCAAACTATACAAACTCTTTTTTGATTTGCACACTGAATTCTCCTTATCTCTGACATCATATCCCTATGGTTGCTACATATAAATTTCTTCTTCCAAATCCTCATGGAGAAATGTCATTTTCACATCTAGTTGTTCAAGATGCAAATCTTCCACGAACACAAGACTTAGAACAATTCAAATAGAAGTTATTTTAACAAATGGAGAAAAGTTTTCATCAAAATTAATACCTTTTTTCTATGAAAATTTATTTACCACAAGTCTGGATTTAATTCTTTTCTTGCCTCCTTTTAGCCTATAAACCCATTTATTTAGAAAAGTTCATTTACTTGCAGGTAACTTGCATACATCCCAAGTCCGGTTTTTCAACAAGGAATCCACTTTTTTTACTCCTCACTCCACTGTTCTTTGGTATCCATCTACATATCTTATTTATACCCTTTCAAATCACCAACATCAATTCACCAATATCTTATTTTTACTCCTCGCTCCACTGTTCTTTGGTAGAATGTCTAACATTTAGAGGATTTTGTGATATTTCTTGTTGTTGTTGAGCATGAGGTACCACTAGAATATTAATTTCTAGAATACCATCTAGCACCACATATTATTTTTCTTTCTTCTCATTCTTCTTTTCTTGCAACTAATCTTTATATAAAACTTTCTCATTGAATACAACATTCCTCCTAAAAAAAAAATTATTATCAAAATCCCATAATCTATAACCAAATTCATCAATGTCATATCCAATGAAGGTACACTTTTTAGATTTAGATTCCAGATTGAATCTATTTTCAAAATCAATATGTGCAAAATCTTCACAACTGAAGGTTTTTTTAAAAAAAACTCATCTTCGTACTTGTCCTTGCTTCCTCTAGAATACCACGACCACCCAAAGGAATTGAAGGACCTTCGTTAATTAAATATATAGTAGTATTAATAGTCTTTGCCTGGATAAATATAAAGGTAGCCCAACATGTAATCTCATGCTCCTTGCACACTCCATAATCATTTTGTCCATTCTCTCAACCGTATCATTTTCTTGTGGAGTCCCTGGAACTATTTTCTACCTATGAATTCCATTAAATGAGTTATAATATTCAAACTCTTTTTTGCAACACTCAAATCCATTATCAAATTTGAGACATTTTAATACTTTCCTTGTCTCATTCTCAACCAAGCTTTGCTATTTTTTAAAATTTTCAAACACATCCAATTTCTATTTAATAAAATACACCCAAGTTTTCTTAGTTGTATCATCAATAAATGTGACATAGTAATGAGAGTCATCAAGAGAAGATACTTGAGCTAGTCCCCATAAATCTGTATGCACAAGATCTAATTTCTCATCCTTCTTTTGCTTCCTGTATTTAAGAAATCTCACTCCCTTTTGCTTCCCATACACACAACTCTCATAAAAATCCATGTTAATACATTTCAAACCTAGTAATAGCTTCTTAGAATGAAGAATTTTCATACCTTTCTCACTCATGTGGCCAACTCTATGATGCCATAGTTTTGTTTCAGTACCCACAACAACTATTGTTGTCTTTGTTGCAATTCCTGCAACAACTATTGTGACTATTGTAGAACCTGCAACAATTGTTGTTGAATCTGTAACAACTGTTGTAGCTAATTTTGTAGCAACTTTTCCTACTATATTTTTTCTACAATAATTAATGAAGGAAAAATATGGCCTATACATAAATATAAAGCTCCTACTTTCACACCTTTAACCACTACCAAAGCACCTTTAGTAACCTTCCAAATTTTATCCATAAATGTAACTATGCAACCTTTATCACCTAATTTCCCCAGTGAAATTAAATTTATACCTAGCTTTGGAGCATGCTTTACCTCCTACAGTAGTCATTTATTTCCATTCTAAAATTTAATTTTAATTCTTCGCTTTCCAACAATTTGACAGGGTTCATTATCTCTTAAATACACTAGCTCAAAATCTCCTTGGACATAATCAAGAAAATAACATTTATGGGGCATAGCATGAAATGAAGCCCTCAATTCTAATACCCAAAAATCATTAGCACTATCTAGGAAAATAATTAAAGCATCATCTTCAAGTTTACTTACAATATTAGCTTCTTTATAGCCATCTTGTTGTTTGTTTCCTTTGCTCTTCCCAAACTAGCAATCTTTATTCAAGTGACCCAATTTTCCGCAGTACAAACAATCTTTTCTTCTTCTAGATTGTGACCTTCTATTCTTTGATCTCCCTCATGATTTCCCATGACCTCTAGGAATTCCCCCCCCCTTTGATCTAACCCCTTTTTCTATATTCAAAACATTACTCGATATTGAAATTTCACCTGTGCTTTTCCTTCAAATTTCCTCACTTAGAATCACACCAACCTCATCAAATTTCAATGTATTTGAACCAGAAATAGAGTTACTAACCATCATAACCAAGCTATTCCAACTTGTTGGCCATTGATTTGTAATTGATGTCAAACCAAAGGGGGAGTTTGTTGGCTATTGATTTGATATGTTAAAGATTCAAAGGTGTATTTAATGAAAATGTGTTGATAGCTTGATGTCTCCAAAGTGAATTGTTTCAAGGCATCTTGCACCTCATGTCAAATGGTGAAGTTCATATTACTCTTATGGTTCACAAGATCATGTTTCTCTTGTAATTCTCAATGTCAATAATACCTAGTTTGCTCATTATTTCAATGGGGCACAAAGCTGCTTGGTTTTAGTGTGAAAATGGCGGTGTTGCTTATTACCCACCCTTCCTAATGTGTCATGGTGATATTTGTGCAAGAATGCAAGAGGGTGTAGTGGCTACAACTTACAAAGCATTGCTTCAAGGTAGTTTTTAGAAGTTGTATTTTGGTGTTGACCACTACTATGGAAAAGTCTAGATTAGGTATTGATTGGTAACACTCTTAAACACCTTGAACCCTAGTTTGATGTTTCCTTGCCGAGCTTCAAAGGTATGCAAATCAGACATTATGACGTTTGATTGCTTGTTCCTTGAGATCTTATGTTATCTAGGGTTTCTTTCTTTGAAGTTTATTCTAAATCTCTACAAAGAGTTTCTATTGCAAAGGGTTTTCTTACACACTATTTGTCAACCCATTTTCCTAAGGCATATCGACCTAGCAAATATACATGCTTATGCTTTAAGATCAAAAAATTTCTATGGTTATCATTTATATGATCAGTTTAAGATATCAGAAGATATCAATGCTTGTCATTTACTTGATCAAAGGTTGTGATTTGAACTCTTGTAACAACTCCCTAATGGTTGACTTTGACAGATACCTAAAGTTGTTTTTGTACAGTTATGAAACCATATTGATGCTCGATGGTTTTCCAGTTTTGCAATCATTTACAAACAAGGGCTTTTGTGATCAACCACCATGAAACAAGGGTTTTATGAACTTAAATCATCTTTTTGATTACTATAAAGGTGTGACTTGAGCACATGATAGAAGGTTCAAAAAAATGATTCTATAACTCTACATAGATATGTGTGATTTGAGAGTGATCACAAATTATTATTTTTGTGTTGAAGCCAAGATAGTGTGTGCATGTTTTGAATAAGAAGATAATCATGTATTGAATGATGAAGTTATCTATGTGAGTGAAGTTTGTCAATGTAACAAAATGTCATTGTCTTGTTTTATTCTTTTCCAAAGTATGTGAGGGTCAAATTTTATGCATAGTTTTTTTATTGTAAACAAAGTGGTCTTTCTTGTATGTTGTGTTAGAAGTCAGAAAAGTGAGATTGGTTATTTATATCACATTGTAAATAGAGATAAAGTAGTGGATTATATTATAACATAGTAACCCTCTAGTTGTTTATTTATTTTCTTTTGAAATTGATGAAAGTGGTGTATGGTGTTAATAATCAGTGAGACATACTGTTTTTCTGGTGAGGCATAAAATTTGGAGCCAATGAGGCTATAATTAGTGAGATTTTTTATTTTCTAGTGAGGATGAAATCAATGAGATTTTTGTTTAGCTAGTGAAGTTGTAATCAGTGAGATTCTTGTTTTGCCAGTGAGGCCTAATAAAATGAGCTTTCATAGTGGTTTTTTCTCCCTATACAGGGTTTTCCACTCATAAATACTATGTTGTGGCTCTTCTTGATTTGTGATCTATTTGTGTATGATCAATCATATTTGCTCAAGAATTTTATTCTTCACTTCATGCTGCTTCTCTCAACATTTGAATATCTATGATACTTGAATTTTATATGCATAAATTTGTGAGGATTAATTAAGTTAAATTTGATTTGTAACTTGAATCACTAATTCACTCCCCCCATCTCAGTGATTTTGTACTCCAACAAGTGGTATTAGAGCCATACCCTTGCACAAAGTCCAATCAACTTAGGGGTTCCTGGTAGTGGAGCACTTACTATGGGAAATAGGTATAGAAATAAAGTTTATAAAAAGGAGAAATATCTGCATCAAAAGAAAGATAAGTCTATTACTAAAGTTGATGATATTTCTAATGTTCTTGGCTCTAAAGAATGTCATGCATGAATGTCTGATGCAAAAAGAGATGAGTTACAGTTCATGGAGGTTGGAAACGAGCCATATGATGAAAATGATGAAGAGGAAGCACAAGTTTATCTTGAAGATGAATTAATTGTTGCCTTAGATGAATTGAAGAAAGAAAGAAGATAGAAAGAAATAAAGGAGAAGTGTGTAACAAAGATGGTATATTGTCAAAGGAGCCAATGGAATTGACAAGCTTGTCAAAAGGAGCGACATATGAACAAGGAGAATCAAGTTTTACTTTCAAAATGCTTGCAGATCAGAATACTTATGAAGATGGATATAGAAGAATTCATGATCCCAAGAAAAGTCTTAGAATAAGTTCATCATCAAGACAAATAAGGTACAATTATTCTTGTTTGCATGGTTACTGTTGGGTATGTGCAGGATCATCATTGAAAAAATATGCCCTTAAGTGGCAAAAAAATCAGAAAAATTAGAGTTAGACAACTTGACATAAAATTTTGAATAAGTTATCTATATTATTTCAAAAATATGTAAGAATAGAATCTATAGCAAATTGAATGTAGTTTCTAAACTACTAGGTTTTTTTTTTTTAAAAAGAAATTTATTTGGTGAAAATTTTAAATTTCAATGCAGTAGTACTTAAATTTAAGGGAAAAATTAAGAAGTAGGTGTCTGTCTGACCATCCTAACCACTATAAAATGATAATATTTTTTTATAAGATTTTACATATATTTTTTTATAAGATTTTACATATAAGTAGAGGACTCATGTCCCGATGTGATGCATATTTTTTTGTAATTTTTTTCCAAGGAAATAATTAATTATGAATTTTTTATTACAACTTTTAAAAAATATAAAAAACTCAGATGTCCTGACCACCTTAACTTCATAAAAACTTCATGAAATTCAATTTTTCATTTTTTTTAATACTATAGTATGCGAAGAGAGAATGTGACACAAGTTTTGGATTCAAAAAATGTGATACTGTTTGAAAGTTATAGATGTTTTTCAATCAGTCTATCAATTAGTACTTTAGTCATAATTTGAATAGAAAATGAATAATAATTACTTATTAAATTGAAAGTAAAGCATAATTTATATTGGTGGAAAGCTGAGAATATCCTTTAAAAACCCTTTTCATTTCATCAATTTTGGGTGAAAAAAAGTCGTCAGCCACATACCCATCATATTGCCACTTTTTGGCCCATCATGATCCTGCACATACCCTGTTACTCTTGTAATGATTATGGACATAAAGGAATTGATTGTAGAAGAAGAAGTCAATCTTCATTTTATAGAGATAAAAATGTAGTTTGTTATAAATGTACCAACCTTGGACATTACCACAATTTTGTAGAAGTTTAGTGAGTCTAACTAATCATAATAAGAGGGAAAACATGTCAAACAAGAAAAATGAAGTCTAAAAAAGCTTGGAAAAGGAAAGAGCCTGAGAAATTTTGGAGGAAGAAACATGAACAAAAATAGAAAGAACGTATGCATGTTATTTATGCACAAAGGCATCTCCAAGTGCATAAAAAGTAGGATGGAGTCAGGGGGAGATGTTGAATGTCGTATCTTTTACCCCAAGGTGAAAATAAGAAGGTTAGTCAAAGATCAATTGATGGATTGGTGTTAGGTTGTTACAATGGTAGGAAAAAGTATGAAAGTTTCCTTTGCAGTATTTGGAAGCATTCTTGCTCTTATTGGATCTATGAATAAGGAAAGGTTGTTATCAAATGTTGTAGTTGCAAGTGTCCTGGTAGCCATGTATACAATATGTAGGGTATGACTATGCCTATAGATGTTAAGTGTTTGCATCAAGGTAATTTGGATGACAAGTGGTTTTGATAGTGAAGCCGCCACCTTGATAGTGTGAATAGTGTCATCATGGTGAAGATTTTGTCTTTAAGATAAGTATTGTACCAAATTTATCTCATGCAAGTGCAGGAAAAAGGTATACAACAACAAAGTATAGTGATAGTTTGATAGTACAGGTCAGGACAATCTTTTCTTGACCACTTAGACTTAGTTGAATGAAAGAAAAATTTGCTTTAATATCTTTGGAATACGGTGTGATATCTATCATTTAGTCTTGGAGTTAAAAAGTACCCTGATAGGTAGAAGGAAAATGTAGATAAATTGGCACAAAGATTTTTTTTTCTTTAAATGCCCTATTTTTTTGTTTAATTTGATAAAGTACACTGGCATCTTAGTTAGTATTTGCAATTATTTGGATCTTGGAAAACATCAAGGTAGTATAAGGGTTGTGTCTCAAATTAGACAAGGCTCATGGTCTCTATAACTAAATGCCTCAAAGAAATGAAATCTAATGTTGGGCTTTTGAAAATGGAATTACTTACATCAAAGGATAATTGAAAGGTTTTTAAGATGTAATAGATGTTGTGTCATCTTCAATCAAGATTGTGATCCACTGTCTCCAACAAATAACAATGACTTTTAAAAGTAAGAACAACATTTCAATGAGCATTCATTGTTTTGCAGTCATATTTATAGTTAGTCAACATTCTATTTGCAGTGAGCATTTTATTTTAAATAGTGATAGTGATATTACTTGGGCATAGTGCACTTTAAGTCATTTAATTCAGTAGTCACAGTGTTGGTAAAGATTAATAATAGTAGTGCAAGCTATCATTGTTCTTAGGGGAAGTAGTACTGTGAAAAATTAGGACAGTGTTTTTTATATAGTCAAGTTGCAATTACTCAACATCTTGACATCATATAGTGCTAGTGCTTTTGTGGACAGTTCTCATGGTAATTGCATGCAAAGGATAATACTCTATGAATACAATTTGACAGTTTAGACAGTTGGGTTGCACAATAGAATATGCAATGGTATATTTAGGCCATTTTATTATAGTTGTGATTTCTTATAACTCATTGGTTACACACACTCCTTATGATAGTGCCTTATTTGTGACAATGGGTTGTAACTCAGTGTCTTATCTGCTAGTGATAGAATAACTCTTGTGACATTGGTTATGTATTGTGCTTAAGATTGTAGTAGATATATCTTTTACTTGACAGTGGTGTACTGCATATTTCTAATAGTAGTTGCCTGGAAACACAATAACACTGCTTGTTTATGGTCAGTTATAGCAATAAAAAACCAATTGCTACTTATATTCCTCCTCCACTCCTCAAGGCACTATCATATTTCAAGTACTAGTTTCCTAGAGTAGTATGTTGTTTATCTTGAAACTCACAGAGTGGAATTGATAAGTACCTTGCAAAATGAGTGTACTTTTTTTTAATCTTTTCTTATGCCAGTTGCATAATAGTACCATAATCTATCAATGGACAGTGGATAATGGTCTTGCCCAATCTAATGAAAATATGCTTTGATAACTAATGAGTTCTTGAGTGATAGTTGAAGTGAACTAATGACTTGACACAATGACAGTCGATATGAGATGAAGACAATGACAGTTGCACATGAGATGAAGACACATAGATAGTGAACAGTTGATGGCTTATACTTGATGATAGCACATTTCAACTTTGCTGACAGTGGAACTTTCCTATGATAGTTAACAGGTAAGAGGAATAGTGGAATGGTGATCCAAACTATGATAAAGTTGTTTCAAAAAGATAATACTAATAGCCTCCAAAGATGTATCACAGTGTTCTTTCCATATTTCTTTGCTAATGTTTTGATTCATAGATACTCCTGCATATTTTCATAGATGCTCTTGCATATAATCATTATTCTAAAAAGAGGAGATTAGTTGTTTGAATTCTATGACTCTTATTCAATCAATCCACTTCACAGGGGGAGAAATAGGGTGAAAGTTTTACAAAATATCAATCAAATTCTATGGTGCTTTGATATGATGTTCAAAAATTTCTTTTATGCTTAGTTGGTAACAATATGGCAGTGATGTATTCTGACAATTCTAATGCTTTGACAATGTATAATGTAATGTGACAATGGAAGGTGTTCACAGAGGATTTGTAGGTAGTGAATTTTTGTGATAGTGCCATTTTATTTTAATAGTGAGATGTGGATTCATATGACAATACAGTGTAGTGGTAAAACCATGAATAGTTGCTTGGATAGTGGTAAAACTTTGTTATTTTTCTTTTTTCTCATACATTATTTTCTTGCATATTTACTTTGACAATGGTGAATACTTGGACAGTTGCTTGGCAGTGCATATTAGCTTTGATAGTGGTGAACATTTCCTTCATGACAAGTGTTATTTCAAGTGAATTTGCAGGCAACACACATTTTATCTTCATAGGGGGAAGTGCACATTTTCTTTATCTTTTTTGTTTGTCTGCATCACACCTATACATTTTTTTCTTCGTCAGTATTTTAATATTTTCCCTTGCATTAGAAAAATGCAGTGGTATTATTGAATGCTTAGTGATTTATCATATTATGAATTATAATGGCTGGGATAGTTTGTTCTGGATAATGACATGGTGAAGTTTTCTTATCGCAAAGGTTTGCATTGTTATTCAGTTGTTCTCAGTGCAAAGTATTGGTATACACAGTGAGTGAAATTAGCTTTCAGTCAAGGGGATGTATCATCCACATCAGGGGGAGTGAGTGCTCCTTTTTCATTGTTGTCAAAGGGGGAGAAGAGAAAAGCAACTAGGTGTAATGATTGGTTTTTGACATCAATTCCAAAGGGGGAGTTTGTTAGCCATTGATTTTTCATTGATGTCAAACCAAAGGGGGAGTTTGTTGGCTATTGATTTGATATGTCAAAGGTTCAAAGGTGTATTTAATGAAAATGTGTTGATCGCTTGATGTCTTTGAAGTGAGTTGTTTCAAGGAATCTTGCACCTCATGTCAAATGGTGAAGTTCATATTACTCTTATGGTTCACAAGATCATGTTGCTCTTGTAGTTCTTGATGTCAATAATACCTAGTTTGCTCATTATTTCAATAGGGCACAAAGCTTCTTGGTTTTAGTGTTAAAATGGTGGTGTTGCTTATTTCCCACCCTTCCTAATGTGTCATGGTGATATTGTTGTAAGAATGCAAGAGGGTGTAGCGAATGTAGCTTACAAGGCATTGCTTCAAGGTAGTTTTTAGAAGTTGTATTTTGGTGTCGACTATACTATGGAAAAGTTTGGATCAGGTATTGATTCGTAACACTCTTAAAAACCTTGAACCCTAGTTTGTTGTTTCCTTTTTGAGCTACAAAGGTATGCAAATTAGACATTATGACATTTGATTGCTTGTTCCTTGAGATCTTATGTTATCTAGGGTTTCTTGCTTTCAAGCTTATTCTAAATCTCTACAAAGGGTTTTCTCACACACTGTTTGTCAACCCCTATTCCTAGGGCATATCGACCTAACAAATATACATGCTTATGCTTTAAGATATCAAAATTTTTCTATGGTTATCATTTATATGATCAGTTTAAGATATCAAAAGATATTAATGCTTGTCATTTAATTGATCAAAGGTTGTGATTTGAACTCTTGTAACAACAACTTCCTGATGGCTGACTTTGACAGATACCTGAAGTTGTTTTCATACAATTATGAAACCATATTAATGCTTGATGGTTTTCCAGTTTTGCAATCAATTACAAACACATTTTTTTGTGATCAACCACCATGAAACAAAGGTTTGATGAATTTCAATAAAGTTTTTTATTACTATAAAGGTGTGACTTGAGCACACAGTAGAAGGTTCAAAAAAATGATTCTATAACTCTGCACAAATATGTGTGATCTGAGAGTGATCACAAGTTAATGTTTTTTGTGTTGAATCCAAGACAGTGTTTGCATGCTCTGAATAAGAAGATAATCATGTCTTGAATGATGAAGTTGTCTATGTGAGTGAAGTTTGTCAATATAAAAAAAAATCATTGTCTATTTTTATTCTTTTTTAAAGTATGTGAGGGTCATATTGTAGGAAGAGTTTTTTTTTTCTTATAAAAAAAGTGGTCTTTCTTTTATGTTGTGTTCGAAGTTAGAAAAGTTAGATTGGTGATTTATATCACATTGTAAATAGAGACAAAGCAATGTATTATATTGTAACAGAGTAACTCTCTGGTTGTTTTTTTTTCTTTTGAAATTGATGAAAGTTGTGTATGGTGTTGCTAGTTAGTGAGACACTATTTTTCCAGTGAGGCATGCAGTTTGGAGCCAGTGAGGCTATAATTAGTGAGATTTTTTATTTTCTAGTGAGGTTGAAATCAGTGAGATCTTTGTTTAGCCAGTGAAGCTATAATCAGTGAGATTATTATTTTTCCAATGATGCCTAATAAAATGAACCTTTAGAGTGGTTTTTTTCTCCCTGTACAATGTTTTCCACTCATAAATACTGTGTTGTGGCTCTTCTTGATTTGTGATCTATTTGTGTCTGATCAATCATATATTTGTTCAAGAATTTTAGTCTTGACTTCATGGTGCTTCTCTCAACATTTGAATATCTATTATACTTGAAGTTTATATACATAAATTTGTGAGGATTAATTAAGTTAGATTTGATTTGTAACTTGAATCACTGATTCACCCCCCTCTCAATGATTTTGTACTCCAACATAACTTTCCAACAAAGAACATAAAACCAAAAGAGCTCTAACTTCATCAAAACTAACATTTACAAAAATCAATTGACCGGTAACAGTATTAGATTCATTTAAATGATCTGTAATTGAAGGTCCTTCAACCATTTTCATATTAAATATACACTTCATCAAGAATAACTTATTTTAAGTTAGGGATTTTCATACAATTTCATTACTGTTTATGTTAATTCATCCATTATCTTCATTTTTGAAATGTAAAATGCCACTGGTGGTGTTAGACATAATCAAATACTTCCTAGTTCCTTTCTATCCAAAATTTCTCATTCCTCATCCATCATTGTTGACGGCTTCTTCACTTTCCCTTGCAATGGCTACCACAAATCTTTATGATACAATACTTCCATCTACATCTTCCATAATTGATAATTCTAGCCGCTAAATTTATCGACCTTCAATTTCCCCTCTTCTGACATTGCTCCCACTCAACCATGTTGTGCAGTTTTTGCACACATGCCCCACTGAAAGAAGGGACCCTCTTTCACTTTTATTTTTGGTGTCTTGGCCCTTCAATTTTGAGGATTTATCTTGCTTTGGCATGAGCTTAAATGTTTCTTACTTTCCTGAGTGTTTCCCCTAAGTTGCACTTTGAAAATCTTAAGTTGTTGGAAAAGTTTGGGTTTTTACCCTAGTTCAGGGTTTTCCACTCTGTCTAGATTTTCCCGAATCCCACTCAAACTCCGACAAAAAAATATGGTTCAAAAAATTTGGTTCTTCACGGAAATCCACCTGGACCGGATTTTTCCAAATTCTGCTCTACCATCAGGTTTTCGAACTTCTCCAGCTTGTCTTGTCAATTGCATTTAATGTCATTCGTACTGGTTTTGAGGGATGTATTTAATTATTTTTGGGATTTTTCTTGCCATTATGCTTTGTGATTTGCATTCTATTGAGTTGGAGTGTTTAATCTGGTGATGATTGGCTGAATTTGGTGTGCCTAACTTCTGAATTATGGATTTGGTGATCGTTTCTTGGGCGTCATTGTGGTTGAATCTTGCTCGGGCATTCAGATTACTGTCTGTTGTTTCCCTAATCGATTTCCATTTCATCAAATGGTATGTACACATTTCCTCTCTTTTTATTGATGAATGTGAATGGTCATCGGCGTTCTGGATATGTTCAGGGTTCAAATTTCTATCTTTGAGCGTCTGATGCTAGGGTTGCTTGATATTGCTTTATTTATGGTCTCCCAAGTAAGTTCTGAGCTCATTCATTCATTTGCATTGTGAGGTATCTTGCTTGTGAGTCATAAATAACCTTTGTGAGAACCCAACAATCGAGTTATCTAAGTCCAAGCTTGCTCTATGCGTTAATGATCAAAATTTAGGGTTTCGTGCCTAGGGCATCGCCATTTCATCTTAATTTGCTTTCGAGTGAGCTTGGAATTCAAGGAAGATCTGTAGGAGGTTCAGGTTGAGCAGTTCCCATACCTAGGGTCCTCAAATTTGTGATCATTTGATCAATTTGAGTGAATGAGGTTGCGAGAAAATGATGGTACTCGGCATTTCAAGATCTTCGCGGAAATCCCCTCCGGCTGGAATTCCCCGACTTCCCGTTTTCTCCAAATTTTCCTAAAATTTGCAAGTTCTTCGGAGTTTCACCTTCTCTGTAGATTTCTGTCTCATTCGGGTTTCCCCAAAAATCCTTCGTTCCTTTGTTTTTCTGAAATCTACAGACTATCGCTTCGTTCGCGAAAATTTGTCTCGTGCGGATTTTCCCAGAATTTGGGGGAAAATGAAGGATTATGAAATAGCATGACTTGTCAATAAATGACTATGCATTTATGATTGATTTGAGCTATTTTCAGATCTCATATGCTGTTTCTTGGTTGATAATGATCAGATTAAGTTACTAATAGGTGTCTTCATGTTTATTTCGCTAGAATCCGTCTAGCTCAGAATTCTCCGAAATTCCTCCCTGGCTTGGATTCCACAGGTGGACCTGAAACTTGAATTCTGATATGATCATTTTATTATGAGATTTAATGGCACCTTGTTTATCTTGGGACTCATTTTAAGGATGAATATGCTATTTATAACTAATTTTTTTGTGTGATCTTTACTATGGTTCCCTTTGTTGAGTGTAGGTTGAATCTAGCAAGGTGGCAGCTGGAAGAGCTAAGAGTGATATGGAGGGGTCTTCTATGCATGAAGCAGAAAGAATCAAGATGGACATCAGGAGTAGGATCCCAAAGAGAAATATTACTTCTATCTGGTCAGAAGTGACTGACACGAATGTTGGACTATGGGACTATGAAGAGTTCAAAGGCAAAATGGCAGTACAGGATCTTCCTTTGGTGGCTAAAAGAATGTTGGAATCAAGATTGGCACATGTAGCTGGTTTCCCTTCTACAGTGCAATGTTATGAATTGGTTCTTCAGTGCACCAAACATTATGACAAAGATACCTAGAGAATAGTCGGTCCCCAAGGGAGGATTGTGGAAAATTTGAATCTTGTCTCCATAGCCCAGACTTTTGATATGCCAGATAGATCCCATGTGGTGGCATTCAACATGGAAGCAGCTAAAAAGTACTATGAGGAGGAGACTATTAAGTCACAACAGATCATTAATTCCTAGTTGGAAAAGCCCAAGTCTCACTATTCAAAACTGCCCAAACAACTATTTAGAGCAAAGTTCAAGAAAGAGTATTATGATGCTAACACATTTCTTAGCCGGGTGGTTGGTCTGAAGAGTGCAGGTATGTTCGAGAGTTGGATGTTCCATGTTATTGTGAGGATGGAACAGGAAAATATCAACTATCATTGGGAAAGTGTTATAAGTGTTGTGATCCATGAGTAGATGTGCAATGTGCTACAAACCAAGACCTTCCCAATGACTTCCTACTTAGTCTATGCACTTGCAAGATTTCATCCATACAAGGGATTAAGTACCAGGGTGTCATTGGGTAGGATGTAATTTATGAGGTTTACCCTCAATTGCACTTAGGGATCTCAAGTTACAGGAGGGTGAATGATGCATTCACCATGCATATCACCAGATTGCTTCAGGGTGCTTTTGATGGTGCATGATAAGGTGTATCAAAATAAGGATAAAGGGGAAGGTAGTTAATGCTGGGCTACATCATAATTTGTGCTTCCCTATTATCCTGCATGTATTGGTCCAGGCTACATTGGAGATCCTATGCCGACCTGGATGGAGTTCAAGCATTTAATGCATAGTTTATTTTATTTTGAATTTCTCTTGGCTGACTTGTTTTGTGGCCAATTATTATTGTAAACCCTAACTAGGCTGACATATCTTGGGGGTTCCTATTAATATGGCATTCTGCATCATTTGTAAGGGCTAGACATAGAGAAGAATAAATAGCTAATACTAGAGCGAATTAAGCAGTAGAGCAAGAGTTAGAAAGTAGTTGTTCTCAAGCAAATATTGTAACAGAAAATTGGAATTGTTGCTTCAGTGGATAATTTGATGCAAGTAATGACATTGTGATTTGGTGCCATACTTGTGTTCTTATCTTGCATGGTTCTTGTTATTCTATCTTTCGAATTGCTTTGAGGAAAATTGATATTTTGATATTTAGGATTAGATTTGATTTAATGATGTTTATGGTTTGATGCTTGAAGTGATCCCTGGTCCATAATTTTTGTAGCTAGTTGACTGTTGGTTGCTTTGCAAAGTTAGCCTAGACCATATATCTATTGTGCTTAGTTCAATCATGAAAGTTTATTCATTTCAATTTCCTTAGGGTTGTTTTGGATGAATGTTCATGATCTGAAAATATTTATTACCTTAGAAGATTGCACTATTCTTCTGAAATTGCAGATTCATCTGGGTTAAGCAGGAATTAGTTTATGAGGGATTGGTCCATTTCAAGTATTTCATCATTTGCATTGTTAATCTTAGGAGTAGCATTAATCTTAGTAACCTCTCTGAAACCCTAATCTTTTGTTATTTCTTTATCATTTCAGTTAGATTTAGGATTGAAGTATCATTGCATTGCCATATCTAATAACTTAAAGATTCAAGCTTTGCTTGTAGTAAGGTCCCATTGTGATTACCAGCATTTTCACATTTATCACTGAGTTGTTTATGCATTGTCAAGACCTGACATTAGAGACCTTGGGGTTATCTCTCGAGGCTTGTTAATAGAGATTTACCTTTCAAGAGAGATAGGATATTATATTCTGTCTGAGTTGTTCCTGTGCATAAAACATCATCAACAAACCATAAGATTTTCCTGCCAAACTATCCAACACCACCACTCTGATACCAATTTTCAGGGATCTCAGACAAGATTAGAGCAATAAATTTAATGAATTTAAACAATTATAATTCAAACCAAAATTAAAGAATAGAGGAACAAAATTCACAAAAAACAAATGAATTTTTTTATGTGGTTCACCCTTTGGGCTATGTCCACAAAATAACAGTCCAATTTTTATTAATATCTAGCAAAGAATTCAGATTACAATCCAACAACAAAAATAAATTGATGTGTGTAACTCACAACACTTGACAATCTTTCTTTGATTGTGTTTTATCTTCTTCATTCACTTTTGTGTGTGTTCAAAACCAAAACTACAACCACCAAAAAAAATTTGTGTGACTATCCAAATTCTCACGCAATGTTTCGTTGTGGGCTTCTTCTCTAACTCACACACTCTCTGTCACGACATTTGAGTTTTGTGCAACAAGAAACTGTTCATTGTTTTGTACATTTGCAAATCATTTTCCACCTAAATTTCAACAAGAATAATTTACAATTTTCCTTTAGTAAAATATGGGAATTTTTTCCTCCTCACCCCTATTGTGGACTTCCCTGTTAATTGATTTGGGTGGGAACTGCATTGGGAAAAGTGAAAAATCTTAACCTGGAGCATGATTAGACAACACATATTAACAAACTTTTTCTTATGCCACATAGTGGGAACCACAAATTACTAACATTTTAATTCACATGTTTTGTGTGACAAAATAAAACATGTACAACAAACATGTTTTTTAAACTATTAGGAAAAGCTCCATTTTCAACCTAAAACCAAAGAATTTTGTGTATGCAATGCAAACAAATTAAAATTAAAACCTATTTTTAGTTCTTAGACTAAGGCACAAGGCAATAGACGATATTTCATAAATAAAAACTATCTATTAAAAAATTGACTCATTGTAATTAGAGAATACTTATAATTTACAATTAAACAACAAAATGAAAGTCATGAGTGAAACACATGATTGGATTGATATAACATAAAGGAATATGAAGTATGAAAGGTTGTGTGAAAAGACACATTACTTCCTAATGTTATTTATGTTAAAAAACTTTCTTAATTATTATATTTACTTAATTCACAAAATAATTAACTTCAAGGAAATAATATAGTGAACAACAATTTCATCAACAAGTAGACATGGAAATCACCATTCAAAATCTAAGTACAAATGAAATTTCTAGGGCTTTTACAAGACATTTCACATAAATTAACTAATTAATTAAATGCATTTTGACTATAGGAACTTGAAAGGAAACAAGGTATGTAGGAACACTTCCTAAACTAATATTATAAGTTCAAGTATCTTACATATTTTAGATATTTCAAATTACAAAAAATAAAAAACATAAACTTAACACTATAAATTAAATCATACAACATAGGTGTACATGGGAAAAATTCTTTTAGCAAAAAACCCTCACTCCAAAGCAACTTAGTTTATTATTCAATAATCTAAACATAATTGCAATACACTTGCAAAGCAAGCCCTTACAAGAGTATCACTAACTAGAGATTTGGAATAATTTTGACAGCATAACCAAACCTACAAACATAACTACTTATACCCCATCTCAATCATCCTATAAATAAGAAAAATTGGTATGCAAAACCATCAAATGATAATTACAAAACCATGAGCTAAAGATACCCAAAATGAGTTCATAGACTAAAAATAACACATTCCTTCCACTTGTTATAAGCATGTTATAATCCACTCACCAACTCAGGCATTCCATTTTAACTTAATTATCTCTATTCAAAGATGTCTTATGGTGTGTTGTAACATGCACCATAAGTTGATCAACAAATGTAACTCTTAAATTTTTTTCATATATTCAATATGTTTTTACATTTCCAATGCAAAAGAATCAACTTTCAAAGGCTATACATTTTTATTTAAGAGGCCATTAAGACTCTTCTCTTAAATTGTAGAGCTTAAAAAGATCTACAAACCAATTATTTTATTTTTTCTCAAAAACACAGTTTATGGCCTAGAAATTTAGTTTATGTGTTTCATAATCCAAAAATGCAATTTTTATATACTCAACATAATGAGCAAGGTTGAGATAACTTTCATCCAATCCTCTAACTTTAAAACTAAACTCCACAAATCTCCAATTAAATTGTTGATAAAAATTACTACAACAAATCTAAGTGCTAACAAAATCCTATACACTAATTCTAAAACTAAACTAGACACAAATCTCCAATGAAACTATTGATAAAGAATACTACAAATGAACATGTAGAAGTCACATCTCTTGCATGATGAGTGTTTCAAAAATAGATTCTTAAAAAATAGATATAGCACATCATGCTAAAAAAAGATCATTAAAAATAGCATGGGCTATTAATAACACCAACTATTAATAAACTTTTTCAAATATGATCCTCTTTGAAAATGATGAGGGCTTAAAATAACATTGGGTATTTTAATGTGAGTTAAAAACAAAAAATCTAGCTATACAAATTTAAATGATGATTCTTTAAAAACTCTTTGTTATGACATAGCAAACCCTATTAAAACTTTGAAAACCTTTCTTAAGAAAAACCTAGCTAGACACAACATTGGATATTTTCAAAAAACTCCAAAGTTTTGATGCTTAAATATGATAAATCCTTTGTTCTTTTGATTCTTTATACATGTGAAGCAATTTTTCCTTAATCTTCTTTCTTTTATTTTTGGATTTTATACATTTTTGGCTTTAGGATGTGTTTGCACTCAAAGAAAAAGTTGTTTGGAAAGGCGTGCAATGTGCCACATGGTCGTTGTGTGGATTTCGTTTATCTTCTTCCTTTTGGGAGAGAGTCGGGACACGTGTTGAAGCTCAGTGGAGATTTTCTCAAAGGCAATTTTCATAAATCTGAGAATCCCTGCTTGCACAACACGTCATCTCTTCGCTAAGAGAATTTTATGCTTTTAAGAAGTGATCTCTTTTGGAGTTTGTCGGAGCATGTTGGGTCCTTCTTGTTTTCAGGATGGATACTTTGAGTCGGCACCATCAAGCTACGTGCTTGGTAAATCAGATTTTTGCTAGGATATTTTCTAGGATTTGATTATTTTCAGATGGGGTGTTTGCTAAATATCTAAAAGACATTAATGTAGCAGTTGGGAATTTATGAGAAAAGATTGTCGTGACCTAATTAAACATCTACAATCAGATCATGAGCTATCAAATGCCGGTATGTGACAGCATTTACTTTTGGAATGTGACAGCGGTTCTCTCTCTTTTCAGCTATAAATGGGAGGCTGCGACAAAAGAAAGGGGTTCCAGTTTCATCTTTCATAACTAAAAACTTCTTTTAGTTTTCCTTAGAGATAGAGATATTTTTAGAAGTAAAGTTGGTAGAACACTGCTTTTCCCTGTCATGTTATATTCTTTTAACTCAAACTATTATCGGATTGGCATCCAACCTTTTTTTTCTAAGCTCATTTGATATTTAAGTATGAACTGTTTGGAAGAAATCTTTGAAATTGTGCATGATATGGCCTTTATCAAGTTCCTTCTTTATGCTTTCATTCAGAATGAAACACTATGTTAATCTTAATTCAAATATTTTGAGTAATTGATTTCCATGTTGTAGACTTATATAGTATAATAATAACTTGTGGAAATTGGATTATGTTTGTTGAATTTCTCCATTTTCTTGAAGGGTTGTTTCTTCATATTATGTTGCATAAAAGAGGAAGAGTTTATACAATTTCTAATTTTTTTTCTATTATCCTTTGAAATTTTTATGTTTGATCGGACCTTAATGAACACTTTCTGCGAGGAGATTTGAAAGAATGCATTGTGCCTATATATATCCTTTGTT
>VDFB02157386.1:0-23994 GCA_007258455.2 Sequoia sempervirens | reverse complement strand
TTTGAAGGTTCCTCTTGGAGCTACAAACCTTTCTGCCTCCTGCATTGTTTGCCTAGCCCATAGAGGTCTCTTTTTCCCAATCACAACATCGGTAGGCGCATCAGTAGGTTCCAAGGGCTCAACTGGATCATCATCTTCTTTTGGTTTTGAAGTCTCCCTTTGAATCTCAGGCGCATGGTCAACTTCCATATCCTGAGGAGACTCTTCATTATCAATCTCCATGTGAGTGCCCTTGGATCTTCTGAATGCAACATCTTCTTCAAATGTGACATCTCTACTAATTTCGATTAACTTCTGACTTGGAATGTAGATTCTGTAGGCTTTTGATGTCTTAATGTAACCTACAAATATCCCCTTCTTGCCAGAAGGCTCCAACTTTGTCCTCTTTTCCTTCGGTATATGAACATAAACTAGACATCCAAAGATCCTCAAATGACTCACCTCTGGCTTCTTCCCAGTATAAGCCTCTTTAGGAGTCGTGTTCTCTAGGATTTGGTGAGGACTTCTATTCTGAACATAGACTGCTGTCCTAGATGCTTCTACCCATAGGAAGGTTTGTAGTTCCTGATCATGAATCATAGCTTTTGCTGCTTCCACAATCGATCTGTTCTTTCTCTTTGCAACACCGTTCTGTTGAGGATTATAAGGAACATTGAACTCCCTCTTAATCCCAACTTCAATGCAATAGTTCCAAAAGCTGCTGGAGGTATACTCTCCTCCATTATTGGATCTCAAAACTTTGATCTTCTTCTCGAACAAATTCTCCACCTGAGCTTTGAATTCCTTGAACCTTTCTAATACTTCCTTAGATTCTTTAGATTTCAAGAAATAAATCCAAGTCTTTCTAGAGTAGTCATCAATAAGCAAAATGTAATACAAGAAACCACTCAAAGAAGCAACAAACATTGGACCACATAAATCAGAATGAATGAGATCTATAATACATTTAGATCTATTTTCTCTATTATGAATGGACCTTTAGTATTCTTACCCATAGCGCAGCCTCTGCAAATAACTTCATGCTCCTGGTTGAACTTTGGAAGTCCCATGACCATCTTCTCCATGATAGGTAGAGCTCGGAAGTGAAGGTGAGCTAATCTTCGATGCCAACGATCACACAAGATTGAAGAATCATGTACTAAAGCCTGAAGTGGACGAGTGCATAGCCTGTAGAGACTCTCATGTCTAACTCCAATCACCCGAGCAATCTTGAAGTTGAAGTTCTTCATCCACACAAGAACTTTTCCCTTAGAGAATGCAACTTGGTAACCCTTGTCTTCCAAGGTTGAAATGGAAACGAGGCTTTGCTTGATGCCTGGAACGTATAGAACATCGCACAACTGAAGGGTAATGCTGGAATCCAAGTGGAGAGTGGAGGTCCCAATTCCTTTCACAGAGTAACTAGCATCATCTCCAATAATAACTTGTTCACTAGAATCTCTCTCCACCAAATTTGTTAGATGCTCCTTGAATTTGGTAATGTGGCAGGATGCACCACTATCAATCAACGAAGTGTTGGTGTCGGTAGAAATATTGCTTGACAATGCCGAATAAAATAAGTACTCACATGAATCCTTCTGTGGGGAGACATCATCAACATCTGCAATGGTGGCCTGCTGCTTAGGCCTGGATGGACAATGCTGAGCAAAGTGACCATACTTGTCACATCTAAAGCATTGAACTTTGGAGAGGTCCCTCTTCTTCTTGAATGCGGGAGCACCATCAGCTCCATTATCTCTATTCCTTTTGAAGTACCCTTTCTTCCCATTCTTGCCTTTCTTCTTTGATGATTGAGAGGTGAGAACATGAATGTCTTCATTGGTAGAGCTTTGACCAATTCCTTTAGCAGCCAATCTAGACTCCTCTTGAATGCAGTCTTCCCTCAATCGATCAAACTTGGGAAGCTTCGATCTTGCACTGATTTCTTGAATGTAGGACTCCCATGATGAAGGAAGACCATTAAGAGCAAGCATGGTCAAGTCCTTGTCATCTATCACATGACCAATTGTAGAGAGTTGATCTCTCAACTCCGAAATCTTCATGAAGTAGCAATAACCGTTTCTCCTTTCACCATCTTCACATGATGTAGTTGTTGCTTCAGTGCAAGAACCTGGCTGGTGTTGTTGATTTCGTACATCTCCTCCAAGGTTTTGAACATGTCTCTTGCCGTCTTCAACTTGGAGACAATAGGAACGATATGATCCTTCACGGAATCAACTAACATCTTCTTTGCCTTGATATCTTTCTTCCTCCATTGAACTTTCTCTTCCTCATCCGTAGGTTCAAGAACTTTGGTCTCCACAAACTCGACCAATTCATTTTCCTCCAAAGTGAGCATAATTCTGAATCTCCATGAAGTGAAGTTTGATGCTCCTTCGAGTCTATCCTCAATCTTAAAACCGTTCACCATCTTGACGAAGAGATAGAGATAGACAAAATGTAATGTCCCCAAAAATTGGACAAAATGACTTAATTATTTAATATTCCCTAAGTCTTAAATTGTTTTCAAAAGAGGGATATTAAATAATTAGTAAATTAAGTTATAAAGTGACCCAGTGAAATATTTATCAAAAAGGAACATTATAAAGTCACTTATTTGTGGTTTATAAAGTGACTTGAGGAAATATTAAAATTTGACTTTATAGAGTCACTTTAATTTTTTGAATGGGAAGCATACAAAAGAGAAGAAGAGGGAATCATTCGCACCTTTTTTGAAAATATTCATCTCTTTACGGGAAGCTTGAGTTTCTTCTCCTAGGGTTTGGAGACATCAATGATCCAGTTTCAGGTGTGAAATAACACCTCCTAGCTGGAACGATTTTAAGATTTTGAAAGACAATGATTCTTCATGATGTAAGATCAATTTGGGTGATAGTTTGGGAATAAATTTTGAAGGAGACTTGAGATATACATCAAATTTTTGCGTCCCCATTTGCAGAGATATGGCTGCTACAGTGGAGTCGATTTTGGAGTGCAGTATCTTGTGTTGAAGGCATTTTTCATTGTGAAAGCCGTAGACGCCTCTTATTCAACCATATGTTGCAATATATGGTTGCATTTTGTTGGAATCTGGGCGGAACTGTTAAAGACGTGTTTGCAAAGGAAGAAAATGTCTCTTTGTTTCTGTATCCAGTTCGTGGTTTTTGCTGGAGGTGTTTTGCATAGGCGTTTGGAGTGTTTAGAGCAGGGCGCATCACTATTCAGGGGAAACGATTAGCAGTGAAACCGTTTCAGCCACTGTCTTAGTATTCTGGACTGTTTTGAGGACGTTTCTACCATATCTGAGCTGTGGACGACTTCCTTCCAGGTCTGATGCATTATTTATCTTGTCTTTTGTATCTGGGCGGGTTAAGCAATATTTGCTTTGTGAAAGTTTGGCTTAGTGCTAAATCCCATGAGCTGTGTATGAGTCGTTACCTAGTGAAGCCCAGAAAATAATATTTGTTATGTTGTAACAGCTGGGTATAGAAATTACCGATCACTCTTAGTGCTGTTCTGATTTTGCAATCTTATATAAAATCTCAGGGCTGTAGTTGCATTTTCATACATTTAAAAGAACTTGCTGTCAAGTAATCTGGGACTGCTGTAAGGAATTGTCTGATATTGTAAGTCCAGAAATTTGCATTGTATTATTGTTACAACCCTAAACAATACTGCTATCAAAATCTCATTAGGCTTCACATTCAAACTGGGCATTGTCTATTCAATTAGTTGCATTCTCAGTTCCATTTAAGACTATGTAAGTGTGCTGAGTTTGAGCTTTAAATCTAAGTGTGCTCACAGCCATCCAAATAGAATGAAGTTCTGAAAATGTGTCTAAATACTAACTGTCCTGACTGAGATACATGAAAATATGCCATTAATGAACAGCTGTTTAGTCTTGGGTTATTTCTCTGTTTTCCAAATACATTGTTGATAATGAAATGTGTAAGCTGCAAGATCAGTCAGTTAGTTTCAGAATTGCAAATTACTACTGTGAATGTGAGCCATTGTTCATTTTCTACTTCATTACTGAGTAAACTAAGTCTGCAAAAATCATACACATTGCAAAAAACTTTACACCTACCGGAAGGGAATTTACACAAAATGAGAAAGAGAAAAGAGTATCATTGTAATAATGAATCTGATCACGATCTTCTTCAAACCCGCTCTGATACCATGTTAGTTTTATGATCAGATGTAAAGCACAAAAAATTAATTCAAATTCAACACAATAACACAACAGATACCTTGGGAAAACCCTCCACTTGAGGGAGAAAAACCCAACAACAATATATCACTTATATATTGAATCACCAATAGAGTCTCTTTTACAATAGAGGGCGATATGAGGGCCTATAGCATGCACCACAAACTGATGCAACTACAGAAACAATATGCTGCAATCTACAGATGAAAACTCAGCCTCTAACACAAGTCGATCTGCCTTGAAGAAGTACTTGCACTTGTAAAATATGAATGTATGAAATGAATGATAACAATGAGAGATCCATTGGCTATATATACAATATGGAAGGGAGACGTGACCCTTCAAGAACAAGTTGGCCAACATAGAAAGATGCGCCTCTTCTATAAAATCACGTCCTTGATCAACAAGTCGGCCTCCTCATAAGTTGTGCCTCTTCAAGGATCGAGCGATTTAATATTTAACAAATGTTAATTATTATTTATCAAAGGACGTGGCCAATCATAAAGACAATCTCAACAATTAAATAGCTGATAGGCTATAATTTAATTGTTCTTTATGTGCTATCTGGGCTGGATATATGACCGACGCTGTCATGATACATCAACAGTCATTATCGATCAACCTCTCAATACACATGTTGAGGCCAAGCATAACCTTTGCATTTGCTCATAATGAAGGGGAGAAGAAAAACTTTGGGTTCAAATAGTAGGTAGCAACATGAATATGTTGGTGGAGTTGTCAGCTCCACCTTTAATCAATAATCGGTTGTATGGGTTTATATTTGGTTCCATTCAACCCATACAAATGCTGAATTGTTTCTTTGGTCCTATCCATGGCCTCATATAGATACCTCATTGGGTTTGTGTCCCCATACACCAACCACACCCTAATTAATAATTGTGACACCTAAAACAAGAGCGTGAATGAAAAGGAAACTATAAAACTAAAGTAAATCAGAAATAAAAGAAAAATTATGATTAACAAATAAAAGATTAAAAATAACACAAACAACTTATAATATTAGTGATATCAAGTTTCCACAATCCATAATGTTTATTGCTAAGTGATTTCTATTTTCGATTGTGTGCAAACTTTTTGCATCAACGTTTCGGTTTGCACTCCGTGATCCATCATCAGGATGAGCAGAGAACATAAGGAGAAAAAATCACTTAGCAATAGACTTATAATATTGTCAATTTTTTTTTAAAAAGAAAATTTTGATCGAAAACTTACCTTGATGATCTCATCCATAGTTTCGACAAATGTATCATAAAAAATGGTCTTCACAACTCTCTTTGCTTCTTCCTATAGTAAAGATTCTTCAACCACCGTTCATTCACAAACATGCACTTAAGGTTGGGCAATGTAGTTTCTATACTCCACAACGTAAGGAAATTAGTGGCAAAGTGTGTGACTTTTGAATAAATGAACTCCTTACCATTAGTGTGCTCTTTCATAAGATTCAAGATCCATGTGTGATTGTATATGTATTTGGTAATATTCCTTGCATCTTCCATTGCATTCTTCACCAAACTTAATTTCCCTATGTTCTCAAGAAGAAAATCAAGGCAATGGGCGGCACAAGGGATCCAAAACAATGTAGGGTTCCTCACCTCTAGTAGTTTATCAACTACCACAAATGAATATGCATTGTCTTTAACTATTTGGATAGCATTATCTGCTACTATCTCCATCACCATCTCATCCAACAAGCTACACAAGGTCTCAACATTTTTTTACTTCAATGGAGGCATCAACTGATTTCAAAAGGACCAACTATACTTTTGAAGCCATTAAAAAGTTAACAAGTGTCCTATTCTTGGCATTTGAACACCCATCAGATAAAATAATGTAGTCATTGGTTCCTCTACTAGCTTATATATGTTTTGGACCTCATTGTCCAATAATGAGCCACTCAATTCATAATTGCTTGGGGCCTTGAACCCTTTATTTGCCATGGTCAATGTAGTAACCAACCCCTACCAATAAGGACTTGAAGCAATATTAAAGGGAATACTATTGTAGTACCAAAATTTAACACATGCCAACTTTACTTCATGATGCAACTCCCAATTTCATGTAATACCTTCTAATGAGGTTGTGCACGAGGAGTCTTATGAAGAATAAATCAATTGAAACTTATGGTTTCGCACGCTGCCTAATCCTTATATTTGTGGCCCAATAGAAGAAGAGCCCCCATATCTTCCCGAATGTTTGATTCTGTAGAATTGTGAGACGTGGATGAGGCTCCCATTACCTTTGCTCTCCTCTCTTTTTTTACCTTTTTTTGCTTAAATGCTGAAAGAGAGCTTTCACCTTGTTCTAAACCTTGAGAGTTGTTACAATACATGGTGTATCATTTCAACAAGGAACTTGTGCAAGGTGATATTGTAGATGATTTATACCTCCTCTCATTTCTTTAGAACAATGGTTGCAAATAACCATCCACTTTTTTGGATCTTTTGTCCCATGTTTCTAGCGAGGCTCCTTAGGCTTGCCACCTTTCTTAGTTGTAGTTGTGGATGCCATATTCTTTTCAAAAAGTGGAAATCAAGCATGCCGAAAGGGAAATAACAGGAAATAATTAATATTGTGGGCCTAGCTCAAAATAAAATCATCATTAACAAGCTATCCTTGTTTAATCTTAAATTTATTTGATGGATGTCGGATAGCCGATAGCCCATGACAACAATTTTTTAAATGGTTGGCTGATTTCAAATAAACTTTCGAAAGAAATAAAGCAAAACACCCCTAAAAGATAAAGGAGGAGGATTGTCATCGCATTGCAAATTCAGTAATTGTATTTACTTTTCAAAGCTTAAGCTATATTTAGTCTATTTAAGATAGTTTAACAATAATCCCCATAACTAAGTCCTCATGTCTCTATGTTTTCCTATCATAGAAACTTGAAGAAACATTGGCTTTTTTTCTTTTCTTATGTATATTCTTTTATATGCCCCTCCTTTATTCTATTATTTCCTTAAATGATATTAATGGACCTCTTGTTTAGTTGGATGATGTCTGAGTGCTTCAAGGTGAGTAAGAATTAAATACTAATTTTAGAGTTTGAACATGGATAACCTTTTGCATTGAATATGATTGATGACTGCACCCATGTTTTGTGGAATGGAAAGGACATCTTTATCCATGATTGTAATGATAATTGAAGAGTTACTAATTGATAATGCAAAGCACAAAAGCAAAATGCAAGAGAAGTGTTATGAAGGATATCCAACATTCATTCAAGTGTAAATATTATGTCTTATGAACAAAGGCTCTGGGAACTACCTAGTAGCAGTGTTTTAACTCCTAACATAAAACCTTGAATCATCACTATTGAAAAAAATGAATCATTTTAAAAAAAGACAACAGGATTTTATGCTTAATTGCCATGACTTACATGCCGAGAAATTGGGGGCTGTGGTGTTCACAGTGACGACTTACATACCTAACACCTTGCGACATCTAAAGATTGCAATAGAAGTTGGCAGTTGAGGTGTTTGAAACAAGTCACAGTTGTGGCGTTTGAGACTTGAAAACACTTAGGTTGTGGTGTCAAATAACATGTAGGTTAAATAATGAAATTGTGTGACCTTTTATCAGCTTTTTTGGGGCATAAACTTTGGAATTGTGAGTTTTTGAAAGGTTTATGTAATTTTTTCATTAAAATTTAAAAATTTGGTGAGTTTTTTCAAAATCTTGGTGTCGAGTTTTTTTTTTTGTGAGTCTTGTGAGTAATCACTGATTTTTTAATCGATGGTATAACTTATTCATACATCCATATTTTCCCATGAAATTAGAATTTCTGGAAAGTAAATTCAATTGGCTTTCCAATGAGTACATCTGCATGAATGGCTTTAGTTTGTTGAAGAGGTAAAATTTAAAATTTGAAAATTGGTACAGAATTGTGATTCCGCATTGGTGATGGTAAAATCAGTCCAATTCAAGTGTCATAACTTCAAACATCATAACTTTCTCATATGATGGCCAAATTTTTCATATAACCACTTGTTTTGGAAGCATAGGGGTATCTCAGAGATGACAGTGGTGTTTGTTTGTCATTAAGAAATATCTTTTTTTCATTTTCACTTTTTCTAATAAATCAGTGTAAATAGGCCTCGTTTTTGGGTGCATCATTGGTGGTAGTTGACACCCATTCTTTTGTTCATCATGGGAAAAGGTCAAGCCTCCTTCAAGATCTTTTGTTGGTTAGATTTTTTTGTCATTCTTATAGAGGCATACTATTGTTAGGAGGAATAAGGAGTTTATACTTAAGTCTATATATGTTTGAGCCTTGTTGGTGGTACTCAGATTGGATCCTATATTGTTAGTGTCAATCCTTTTTTCTTGTTTTAGGGGGATATTGATGGTACTGTAGTGACAATCTTTGCCATCCAAAGACAATCTAGTTGACCATCGAGACAATTGACCTTCCAACTCTCATTTGATAGAGGGGGAGGGTGTTGATTAGCTTTTGAGCTATGATTACGATTCTTTGTGAAATTTTGTGTTATAGAAGTTGTGGGTTATTGATAATACTTCATGAGTTTGATCAACCAAAGATGTTTGTTGGTGACTCTTCACATAGTTGAGTCACTCAAAGAGTGTTTTTGGTCTTGAGAAGAGATAGTACATTGCTTGTATTTGCAAGATTGTTCATGTCACTCATGGATTGGATTGATTAGAGGTGTTTGATGATGAATCTTCACAAGTCGAGCCGATTAAAAGTTTTGGTCTCAGGAGGAGAGATGTTCTAGTCTTGGGAATAGATAAGTTTTGGTCTCGATCAACATCGTTGAAGCAATGGGCAGATATTTATACTATAGGTTTTTATCACAAGTAAATAGTGATTGGCATGGTTAGAGCATCCTGCAATTTTACCTTTTTGTAGGCCTAGATCTAGGTATAGCAATTAGAATTAGATGTTGAGTAAGGTACACTTAGGCATTAAAAGTTCTTATTAGGCAGTGTTAGGAACTTAGGAGGTTGTAGAGGAGGTAGTAAAAGTAGGGCACAAGAGATCAGGCCATGAAGGACACAATAGACATGTTGAGAAAAAGGTTGATGAGGATACCAAAGTACAAAAGCTTCTTTCTGGATCAAGGGAATTTGTTGGGTTTGCGATTCAAATAGTGTAGTTTGTAGGTTTAGTAATTAAAATCTTTTCATAAAGTCACTCATGTACATAAGTGACTTGGATAAAAGGTGATTATATATGAATTGTGTTTACATATTGAGATGGTTAGGTGGGCCGGTTAATGGTTGGTTTGACACATTACTGTTTAGAGCAATGTATATATATCAGACACCTTTTGCATTAGTGTGATCAAGGGCCTCTGCCCTTACCCTCTTTTGTCAATCAGTAAAAAAATCTCTATTCTTTCTTCTTTTCCCACTCTTTTGATGATCTTTTTGGACCCAATAACCAACAATCATTAGAGTAACAAGGAAAAATCTCTTCCTACAAAAGCAAGGAAAGAAAGCACCTGGGTTGAACCCCAGTTGGAAAAAAATCGTTCACATCCTTTAAGAACTTCTTAAGCCTAGCTTCATAATGAAAACAAAGAATGCTAATTTAATTTTATAAAATTTATGTTTCTTTCATGTGTAATATTTTAAGAAAAGAAAAAGACATAATGTGTTCACTTTGTTATGTTCCATTCATTTATGGAGTAAAAGTTTATCAGACAAACTGGAATCATTATAGAAAATGATCAGAAGATGATGCCAGTTAAATGCAACATAACTATTAATTGTTTGTAACCTCTTTGTGACTGTGTAAGCAACATAATGATGAAAATAGGTGGTTGTAGCCTTGTAGGAGTGAAATCACATAAATAATTCTTGGGGAAATTGGTTTACTATTACTCATAAGATCTATATTTGTGTCTCAGAAACATCCATAGGCTTTGATCTGCTGTTACCTGACCACAAGTTTGTTTTGTGCAGCCTAGTTATCTGTTTACATGTTTATTTATCCTGGGTTTTAAAATGAGAATAAATGTTACTAAATAAAAAGAGGGTGAAATTATGTATAGTACAATGTAACTGAATGCAACATTAAAGAGAGCAGAAGTTAAAAATTGTGGTCCATATACTTGTATAGGTTATTGTGTGTTGATATCATATTAATGATGATTGCGCTTGTTTTCCTGCTCTAAGCTGGGTGTAGGCACCATGCAACGAGACAAAATCCTTATTGGAAGGCAAATCTTTAACAGGAGTCAAAGTTTAATTTTTCTTCAAACTATTGCAAATATGTTCTTTAACTCATAAAAAACATAATGAATATTGTAATAAAAATTAATGGTGATAATAGAATGAAATGAAATTATTAATGTCACAAATGACCAAAATAGATTAGTGGGACTCGCAAGTACATGCAGTTAGTATGGATGTAATGAATTCTAGGTTTTGGTAAGCAACTCAACACTACAGCACTAAAAAAATATAATAAATATTAAATACATAAATATATAAACTTGACTAGAAGAGGTAAATCCAAAGTTGTATAAACCCTAATGGATAAAATGAAAATCCAAGTACAAGTACCAATTGTCATTTGAGAGAAATTTGAAAATCCCCTTGATGAAGCATGCACCCAATGAAGACATATAGAGCAGCTAGAGGCCGAGGCTGAAAACTAGCATAATTACATTTATGTAGTAAAGCTTAGGCTAGAGAACCAACATCAGTTTCCATTGCCATGAAAGAGCTACCATGCGACCTTTTAAGGCCCATGGGGGAATATCCAAAGCTAATAGATAAATAGGTGCCCTCTTTGTAATTGTAAAACATATAAGATTGTGCAATGTAGTTGGTCCTTTGAAAGAGACAATCCCATGACCATTAAACAACAGGAGACCTTGTTAATGTTGTCTTCCCCCTTCCTAAATTCCACAAAATTATTGTGTATACTTGGTGTTACTTTGGATTTTTGCATCAAAATATTTGGTTCTTTGGGAAATTTCTTTTGAGTTTGTGAAGCATTTTGTATTTGGTGAAACTTTCCCTCACCTATTTGGATACACATTTCCATGTATTAGATATTGGAATTATATAGAATACTCCTAGAAATGATATGAATACCATATCTGAATACCATATCTAGACATATCCATATACAAGTCTATATAAGGCCATTTCTAATATGTTTGGATACAACACCACATTATGTGGTGCTATATTCACTTTAGGGTTAGAAATATAAAAAATAAATCTAAAAAATTATACGTAGCCCCATGAAGTCTCAAGGACATAGGATGAGTGGATGTCTGAGATGGGTTTTGGGGATGGTGGGACCAAGGACCAAAATTGGGAATGATGGAGGGATAGTCATGCAAATATAATATATTACTTGAAAAATTAGTTATGAAAAAATGTCTAAGAAATAACAATTGAAATTGTAAACCACTAAACACAATGCATTGAAAATGCAAATATCACCAAATTGTTGTAACTCGATTGGTGAGAATGATGGGATGATGTTCTTTGATTATGCCCTCCACCAAGCTTCAAATCCCTTTGCAATAATAAGGGATGAGCTCAGGATCGTGCCCCAAGTGATTTTGGCAAAATGATACTCTTCAGTCCTCAGTTCTCAATCAAAAAGCTATCAACTTAGACTTGTGCTCCCATATCGGGTAGGACAAAAAAATGAGTTTGACATAATACCCTCCAACCAAAAGAATGTTGAATACCAATTACCGGAGTTGCTCATATGCCCTGCCGATTCTAGGTACTGGTACGTATCCGAATCGGATACGTGTAAAAACCCTGTGGAATCAACTAGGGTACTACATTTTTTAATCCTGAAATGTATTTTAAAAAATAGAAGATCGACATTTTTCCGGTCGACGTGGTGTGTTTGACCGATTTCAAAAGTCTCGACGCAGATTTCAAAGTTTTTTTCAACTTTTTCGTGTGTTTAAACTTTAAACATGTCAAGTTTTGAAAAATTGATATCAAATTGATTTAGTATAATTGTAAGGTACCCAAACCAAAATTTTTGCTTCAATAAGGTATTTTGCTTAATTGAGTCTTGAATCTTGTTAGCATCAAATGGTCGCTTTTTGGGGTTTTCTAAATAGGAGTTGTGTCAAGATTATGTCACTGTTAATGTTAAGAGATTTAAGAAAATTAAAAATCTGAACGAAGAACATCAAATTTTCTATCGGAGAAGGGAGCACATTCAAATAGGCGCCTATCTTTAGGTCCGCATCCCGCTTTAGGGGGTTTGTCACCTCCAGCAGACATTTTTCCGGCATCACGTCAGCTTCGCAGTGAGCTATCAAGCCTGCCAAACGGACCTATTTTGTTCGAGTTACGGAGGATACAGTGCAAATCAAGGCGAAAGCGAGAATTGGCTAACACTGGAGAAAAGCGCAGCTTTTCAGAAAGGCGCCCATCTTTTTGAGGTGCCAGATGTAGGTTTTTGGCTGAATGCCACCCAAGATGTTTATCTCACATTCGTTTGAGCTTCGCGACGCATCCGTCAGAGGGTGAATCTAAGTTGCTGAAGCGTCTGAACCTAAGGTTAAACGTTGGGTCAAATCTTAGTCAGAATATCGTAGGAAAAAGCAAAGATACATTTTGGAGAAAGGCGCCTAAGCTTTTCAGGCCTTAATGCTTTTCCGATGATTTAGATGTCTGGGGCAGTCCAGGTTACGCTCAAATTTCCTCGCCTCCGCCGATCGTAAGAGCGTCTCACAAATTGAGGTTTTGTATTATTTTGCTTTCCGTAATGGCTAAGTCCGAATGAAAAGAGCAACTTTTGAAAGGCGCTCTTATTTTCACCCCTCGCGATGATGTTTTCGGGAAATGTGCGCCTTGCGTACCCATCGCGGCAGTAATCTAGCTTAGCTTCGGGCAGTTGAACCCGAGTTCCAAAATTCGGTTAATAAAATGTGGTTATGAAGGATTTTGTTTTTCCCTTCGTTCGAAATGCAGAAGTTGAAATTTGACTAAGTCAGGAAAAAAGCGCAGCTTTTCAAAAAGGCGCTTGGATTTTTGAGCCTTCAGATGTCAGTTTTATGACATGCAGTATCAAGATATCATTTGATCAGTTTTTACTCAGCTCCGCAATGCACCTGTCAGCCAGCCAAACGGAGAAGTCAGTCAACCAGTGTCAGTCAATGAACAGAGGTCCCGGCAGAGGTTTTAGCCTAAATTTTCATGAAATTTGGCTAAGTCTCGAATTACCAAGAGTTCGGGGTTTGAATTAAAGTGAGTTGAATGGACGCTTTAACCGAGTTCTGACTGCAGTTAGACTGAACGATTTCTGGGTTGTTATCTTCAGTTCATATGTTTGCATGTGGAGTGATCTTTCAGTTTGCATGTTCAGTTAACTTGATTGCATGTTAAGTTTAACTGAAGATTACCACTAAAAGTCAACTGAAGTTTGCATGCATGGCGAATTTGGTCAAAATTGTGAAGATGGCGCTTCATCAAATGTTAACTGAAGTTCAAAAGGGACGAAGTGAAGCATGAAGTATTATTTGTGAAGCATGAAGCATTTTTAGTGAAGAAATGGCGAATTTGAAGTTGAAGACTTCACTCATGAAAAGGGTCGCTATTTTTAGTTTTTGAAAAGTGAAGCAAGACATAGTGAAGATGGCGCACTTTTCAAGGAAAGGGCAACTTTAGTTTGAAAGGGTTGCTATTTTTAGATTATAATTGATTAAAGCATGCGAAGTTGGCGCACTTGTTGAAGGCCAAACTGAACTTTCAAAAGGGTCGCTATTATTAGCTTATTCTTTGCATGAAGATGGCGAATCTCTTATCCCATTCTTATTGTTAACTGAAGTTGCAAAAGGGCACGCCTTAGGTCAAAATTGATGAATCCAAAGTAAATTTGAAGATGGCAAACTTAAGACAAGTCTTAACTGAAGCTAAAATCGCATGCTGAGTTTAACTGAAGTGTTGAAAGGGTAAACCCTAATGCGTCCACTTATTGAGCTTGTTTGAGTTCTAGTTAACTACTGTGAAGACCAATAAGAAGCCTAGCGCCATTTTTAATGCATGCTTGCTTTAGTGCGAATTTCTTATGATGAAATTCTATATATTTCCAAGATGGCGTCCATTATTGCATCATCTTTTGCTCTGAAAGCTTGCATTCTTTTGAGCGACCAGCAAGCTTAAGGTGATTCAGGTGTCCGTTTTCAGCGTTCTTCGAAGCTACGAGCTCAGATTCTTCAGAGGAAGTCAGTTCTAGACTTTATTTTCACTTTGCATGCAGGTTGTATCAAGATTCGAAGAAGAGATTTGCAGATTTTTCAGAAGCAGACAAGCAAAACTTTCTATCTTCTGTCTTATTTCTTCTATTTCTCACCTTAGGTACTTTCTTCGCATGTCAAAGCAACCCAGCGTATATTCAGAATTTGATCATCTGGGTTCACATATTTCAGCATCAGCAGCAATACCCATGTCTTAGATTTTTTCGAGAAAATTGCCCCGCAGCCTTCATTCTGAAGCTCTGTGCTTTTTTCCGAAGATTTCTTTGCATGTGGGCCAAAATCACATCTTTTTGAAAATCTCATCATCTGGGTTTGTTTAGAATTCCGTTGTGCATAAAACCCATGTTCCAGATTTTCTCATGAAAAATTGCCCCGAGAAGCTCTAAAAACCCCTGCAGTTCTCGACTGAAAAGTCTTTGCATGTTAGGCTAAAAGGCGTTTTTTCACAATTTTGACGTTATGGGTTGTCTTAGAATCATTTTCTGGACAAAACCCATGTCTCAGAATTTTTGGTAAAAATTATTCTCCGACAGGCTATTTTTAGCCTCACCAGTAGCCATTTTAGCTTTCCGAGAAAGTTGTCAGAAGATAGCCGTGTTCACAGTCAACGGGCAAGTTTTTCAGAAGGTAGTTCAACTAGACTGAATTCGAGACCAAATCGGTCTTAATTTAGGTTTTCATCACAGTAGCTAACAATGAAGCGTTACGCTGCAGAAGGAACAGAGATTACTTCATTTACGGAGCCGCCAAAGTCACTCAAATCCTGTACCATTATCTTCGTGAAGATGATACTTACGCTGATCTTGAGGAAGTACAAGCAGAATTCGAGAAGCTGATTTGTGACAGCCTTGAAGGTGAACCTATGGCGCCCAAATTAGAAAATATTTCAGTGATTGCAGCCAGTTTGAGAAAGGCGACTGAAGAATGCAAAGATGGTGTGCACACGATTACTGAAAGTGGCAGAGAACTAAAGAAGCAGATTATTATTTTTGAACAGCAGCAAAGTGCCAGATGACAGAGATCAAGGAGTTCTTAGTCAAGTGTTAGACCGAAAGTTGACATGGAGTGATCTCGCTTGAACGTAAGGCTAATTCTAGGGTTGAGCTGCGAGCAGTGTGCTTAACTTGACTTCGCCTTCGCTCACTTGGCCGATCACATGCTTATCTCTATCCTTGAATTATCAACATTGTGGAGTTAGTTAGGTTTCCAGCTAATCACGGCCGCTAACTTTGCTTTTAAATAAGGAATGCATGCCATTGTCCAATTAGGTTATTTGTACCAAATAACCGAGGGTAGTTGCCCAGTTAACTGTATAGTTTACTTCATTAGGTTTAGGGCGCATGACTTGCATGCATTGCAAGAACTGTAGTGAACTCAAGGTGATTTTAGGGTTACCTACACCTTGATGTATATAAATAAGAGCTTTTGCTCATTTGTAAATAACTTTGCTTGAGAGAGAAATATATGTCGCGCCTACCTTGCCCCTGCTAATATTGCTCTTTGGTATTTGTTCATGTGTCTTCGCTTATTATGATTAAGTGTTATGCTGCCATAGGGTTTCATGCAATTGTAATGGTGGATCTTTATGTCTTGTAGAATCTTTTATCATTTCAATCAAGTGTTATGCCACATAGGGTTTCGTGGGATTGTGATGATAAAATCGTTTTGTGAAGTCTTTACTACTTTCAATCAAGTGTTATGCCACATAGGGTTCCATAAGATTGGCGTGGTAAATTCCTCCCATAGTTAGATCTGTTTGAACATATTTACCATTGAGGTCAATTGTTATGCCACATAGGGTTTCAAGAGATTGAGATGATAAATCTGTTTTGTGTATCTTTACCATTGTGATCAATCGTTATGCCACATAGGGTTTCGAGAAATTACGGTGATAAATCTGTTTCGTGAGTCTTTATCATTATAATCAAGGGTTATGCCACATAGGGTTTCGTGAGATTGTAATGATAAAGGCTGTTTTGTGAAGTTTTTGCTATTTTGATCAAGTGTTATGCCACACAGAGTTTCATAAGATCATCTTGGTGAATTCTTAAATCTGTTTTGTGCCCAATAAACTTGTTTAGATTGAGATGATAGTTGCGCCACCTTGCCTTCAAGTAGAGAGTCTAAACTCGTTTATCGTCCGATAGTCAATCCCTGCTCCATTTCCTCATGCTCTGTTTTCCGAGGAAACCGGATGATTTAAAGCAGTTATTTATTGTAGTTAATGATCCACAAACCGTAAAATCCTTAGTCAGTAACGTTTTGGTTTTCTTAACCTTGTGCCTCTTCCGTACCGAAAGAACAAAAAGATAGGACTTAGATTACTTTTTTTTTTCCACGCATTCTAGCACAACGAGGGAGCTTCCCCTCCTAATTTGAAGAGCACTCATTGCGTAGTTTACATAGCTGTCCGTACAAACTTGCACTCCAGAGGTGTTAGATTTTACGCCAACAAATTGTATTTCAGATTTGTTATATTTATGGTAGTTCTAAGTTTTGTTTAGCATATGCATGATATGTGGTATTCTAAATTTAATTCTTGTTTTTACTTTTGAGGCTGCAAATATGTCTATATCTATGATTTTTATATGTTTTATGTACGGACGTACCCAAACGTACCCACCTCCCCCAAAAAAAATTGCCATACCGATGTACCGTACCCGTACTCGTACCTGATTCGACAACTTAGCCAATACATTATTACATTCAAAATGTCAATATGATGATTAAATTGAAATACAATTGGCTAATACTTCTAATCATCATTCCCAAAGGTCATGCAAACTCCTCATGTTAGAATTGCTAGTGTCAGACCCATCTAGCTCAAGCTCCTCCTAACAAAGACCAACCAACCTTGTTTGTGTTACATCATCATCAATCCGTGTCGGCTACTTTGGCTCTACATCTCATCATGTTGTTGAAGTCTCCTTGCATTTAGGTGTTTTGCTGTTAATTTGACACAAGGTGCTATGCACAACTACAATCTTATTTCTTAATAGAGTGGATGAAGTTGTATGTAGACTAATTCTTCTTAGTAGTAGAAGAATTGGAAAATGGGACAAGAGTCAAATGACTAGTGTGGTTGTTAATGAATGAGGCTCATGCATAGTCCACCATAGTATTGGCTACTCTTGTGCCATGGTCTCCCTATCCAACTTTGTCTTTTTTGGATATCCTCTAAGTGCAGAAGATTTGGTCCACTTAGTACAAATGGTGGTGGCATCCTCAACATTTAATATCTTCATAATTTCCTTCATGAAGCTCACTTTCACCTTAGCATTTGCCATAAGGATTTCTATGCCTTTGCATGTACCACTTTGGGTTCAATGCATAGGAAACCGGGTGCAAATGAGTATTGATCTTCTTGCACCTCCATTGAATGATGGGCTAAATGTGTTCATTACAAAATTGCAAGGTGGGGTCTTTTGCTTGGACAATGGCTTTAATTTGGCCAAAACTTTTAAGGTTTGGAGCATTAGAGTCCCCATATTTGATGATTGTTTGATAATTTTTTGTTTTTCTTGATTCAATGTGCATGAAGTGCAAAAGAATTGGTACAAAAAATTTGGAAACCTTGTTTTTCAACCTTTGTCAAACAAGGATTTTACTTTTGTTGTTCTTACTTCAAGTCTCATGGAGCACAAAAGTAGAGTATACATAAAAGATGAAATCCTAGTTTGACTATTACTAGTAAGTACTAAAATTTAACATTTAACATTTAAACAAAAACTTAAAAAAGTTAAAGACATGAAATTTCCTCAGTTCATTAGAGTTAATTAGAAAGCTTCTAGTAGAAAACTATGTGCAAGTTTTTGATTATTGGTAATAAGTATTAAAATTTGACATTTAAACATAAAAATTTAAAATTTTCTCCTCATCCTAATGATAGATCACAGAGAGTGATCTGAAGTGTTGTTACAAAAGCTTGCACATAGTTTATGCTAGAAGCTCTTTAATTAACTAATAAAAATTAAAACTAAAAGAGGAATTGTGCTTTTCATTTTACTTTTGTTTTTCTTACTTAAATTGCATGAGATGCAAAGTAGGCAATGCACAAAAGCTAAATGAAAATCAGAAAATCAGCTATATCATTATGCAAATTTACAAATAAACATTTAAAAATAAATAAATTTTAAAATCCTAAAAATTCTAAATAGTTAAAATGATCCTAAAAGCTGCTGCTATAAATAACAAAACCCTAAATACTAAAATAGTAATAACAACAGTTAAACAACATTGAATAATTTCTAAACCTTACAGATAATTTACAATCTGCATATATAAACAATATAATAATATTGAATATTTAGATTCAAAGCAAACAAAAAGACATGATTTCAGATTTATCATTTATCAATGAAAATACAAATGCTAAAAACAAAGTATGAATTTCAAAATTTTGAAATCTTTACCTTGATGGTTTGATGAATGCTTTAAATGTTTGACATTGATAACTTCAAGAAATCCCCCCTCAAAAACAGATATAAAATCTTGGTGAATCTTTTATTTTTTTAGAAAAAATATTAATTTCTATTGAGAAATCTTTCCTTTTTTTGAAAAATATATTAATTTTTTTTGGCAATTTTTTTCGCATCACTAAAATTTTATAAAAAATCTTGGTGAACTTTGGAAAATAATATGAAAATGCATTAAGTATGATGGCGAATCCTTCCAGTTTAAAAGAATAATTCTTACGGAAAAGTAGGGGCCCAAGGGTGGAAATGATCGATGGGTTTAAGGGGCAAACTCTATAATATTTAGTTACCACCATTGATTTAAAATATAATCTAATGGCTCTCGTGTATTCTATGAGGTAAAATGTACTCGTGATGTGTAATTCTCATGGGGTTTGAAATTGATTTTGGATTGTTGATTACAATGGAGATCAACTATACAAAAGCAATTTCAGCCCCCATGAGAATTATAGGTTGCGTGTACATTTTAACTTGCGAAATACAATAAGGGCCGTTAGATTCTATTTTAAAATCAACGGGGGCAACTAAATATTGGAATATGTCCCTAAAACAACTAATAATTATGATATACTATTGGCAAATTGATTTAGATTTCTACTATAACTTATAAAATTTAGGCAAATCTAATCTAATCATGTATCAAATACTGTGGCGAATTTTTGAGTTAACGATTTTAATAAATAAATTCTTTGACAATTTAAATAAAGACAAATAAAATTTTGTATAAATGTGGCTATTCAAGTCACATTACAACTTGAACTATTAGCCAAATTTTGATTCCCAAATTTCAACTATTAGCCAATTGGCGAATATTAACCACAATAAAAATCATTGATGTTTGATTGCTGAAGATGATTGAAGTCTTCCTCTTCCTCTTTCTCTTGCTCAATGCAATGACAAAGTGTTAGATGGTGATTTGGATTGAGGGTGGGCAAGTATATTTATAGATTTTTGAAAATTTGGAATGTGGGTGGACCCATTGACATTTTAAGGATTAGGATTAGTGAATTAAAATTTTCAAAAAGATACTTTAAAAAAAATATGACTGTTTGCATGTGCAGGCTGTGGGGACATTCTGAAGTTTCTGAGACTTTTGAGGGATTTAATGGAGTTTCCATGCCATCCCAGGAACTTCCTAGAGGCCCCTCAACATCCTCAACAGGGTGAACATCTTGGCAATGTCCCCTTTATTAGGAGAATGCCCTGGGGATATTTCCCTTTGGTGATGGCGGCAGGGATGTTTCATCCCTATTCCTATCCCCGAGGGTGGGGTCAAGTGGGGACGCATCCTTGTGGAATACTGAAATCATATTTAAATCACTAAAGATACTAACATAATATACCAAGATAAATATCATAAAATAAAGTAAAATCAAAATTTATATAAATAAATATTTTTAAAGTTATTTTCTGCCTCCCATCTGGTATCTCTCCAATCTTTTCTTCTTCATAGACCCGGGGCATTCTATTCCTTAGTTGTTCTCAAATAATTTCCCAGTGCTGGCTAGCGAATGGAATGAGTGAGATTTCTGCATCACACATAGATCTCTTGATCAAATGGGCAGTGCTGGGGATGGAAGCGATTTTTGCATCACATAGGAGCCGTAACGTTTGCTGGAAATCACTCTACAAGCCAGTGAAGCTGATGCCTCCATATACACTTAGATATATAAATAATTGAATATATGTCTATATTTATTATTGCCATATCTACATATAGGAATCTTCAAAATACACTGTATCCATATCTGATACCATATCCGTTTCCATGCAAGTCTGGTCTACACTAATTCTACCCTGCATTTTCCAATCAAAACTAAACTTACTTAATTGTTATTTTAATATTTCTTAAAAGAAAGCATTCCTAGGATAAAATCTTATATATTTACATTCTTAGAAAAAATACTTGCCATATTTCTTTGCTGCTCAGGTGCAGGTTTAACATATTCATTTGGACTGAAATTTGAGTCACCTTGTAAATCAATATATGAGATGCTTATAACCTCCTATATATTTCATAATTCAAATTTAGGAAATGAATTTCTATTCCTTTTTCACATTCTTGTCTTCCTGATTCTTTCACTTGCAGTACACTCAATATATATTTTAATCCTTTATAGGCTGAAAGCTATCTATTAGTTTGCTGCAGGTTTTGTTACTTGGAAGGTTACATCACAGAAATCTAGTGAATTTGGTTGGATATTGTGTTGATAAAGGGCACCGCATGTTAGTTTATGAGTTCATGAGTAATGGGAGTCTTGCAGGACATTTGTATGGTAAGATAAGCTATCCTGCTTACCTTTTTTTAGTTCATTGTGTAAAATCTGACAGAAGAATCTATGATTGTCTGGAATCCTTAAGCAATAATTTGCTCCTAATGTCTTATTTTGTTTGTATCAGCATTTTGTTATGATAAGATTTCTTTTATGGTTTAAACTTTTTATGGCCTTAGACTATAAATCATGTTTAAAACTTAAGTTTTTTTTTTCCAAATTTCTTAGACCTAAAAGGGTCACCCAACACAGGATTGAGAGTAGTAAACAATTTTGATAACTTAAACTTTCTTAGTCATTTTTGAACTTGAACTGTGAGGATGTAAATGTTTCTATATTTCATAATCCAAGAAAGCTTGTCTTACCGCCTAAGCTAAATTTCTATAATTCTCTGTATGTTTAATTTATTAGAAATAAAGAATAAACTACAATACACAAAGTAAGAAAAGATACCTGAACCTTGAGAATGCAAGGGCAGCACTTGCATACTGCTTCACTTCACAAATTAGATCACTTCACAAATTGCTGCCAATGACCAGATCTGTGGGCTAATTTCATACTAATTACTATGGTTTTTTATCTTATCACTCAACAATTGTCTCTGTTGAATGAGCACAAACACATAATGGTAGCGAAAACATTAAAACACATAAAGAGCATAAAATACAAAATTAGAGCCTTTGATTTTCTATTAAAAGTTGTCATGATATGCTATACAACACCCAGGCCTAAACTATTATGGAAATCCATCCCGAGTCGAATGCATCCAATTGATCTATTATCTGTATACCATAATCTGTTGAGTAGGTGTGACGGTTGGGAACAATTACTGTTGGGAATCACTTTACAGTTTACTCAACAAAAAATTAAAGCAACTAATAATTACACCATCATTGGGTGACATGACACTTTTATTTCCCTTGCTTTATTCTGTCACTTTTAACTAATGCCATCATCCTTGACAGATTCCAGGCTATGAAATGGGAGGTGATGATTTGGGAAGGAGATTGTGATATTTAAACTCTCCACTTGTAATCCTACAACTCCTTTGCTGGAAGTAGTTTGGTCACTGCCAATTTCACATCAAAATGAATCTTGGCTGTCCTCTTGTCATATTCCACCTCGATATAGTGACTCCTCCCCCTTAAATCATTTCTCTGGCCCTTCTTCTCTGTGGAAGACTATAGTTATTTCCACCTCACCTTTGCTGCTTATGTATGCGTATACTCATGCACAACCATATCCTTGTGTACAAATAAGAACACATTCAAAAGTGCAAAAAATATTTCATGCCTGAGTTCTTAGCGTGTGTGTGTAAATATGTATATAGGTATATGTAAGTTGGAAGCTCTGGACCTGTTTTGAAGTTTCATGTGACTTCTACATGTGTGGTTTTATTTGTGTATGCATTCCTGCTATATAAAGTTATAACCCCTTCAATTTCGAAGGATGTTTCAGTTTATTTTAAACCTAAAGTGATGATTATAGGACACATGCACTCTAGCACTTTGTTGTTCGCCCATAAGTGATGCAGGCAAGCAGGCAATATCATTGCAGGGTAATAAGAAAACAAGCCACATTGCAAGGTAATAAGAAACAAGCCACATTGCAAGGTAATAAGAAACAAGCCACATTGCAGGTGATTTATATATAAGAAATGGGAATATGCTACCCACCAAACATGTGGAAGAATAAATTGATTTGATTGAATAACCTTATAATTACTTTATAACTATACTATGGTAAACGAGAAATGTGAAATGTGATGGCAATGACAATGCGACAAGAAGCAGAATTTGATAAGTTTCATCCGTTTTAAGGGCAATTTGTGTCATCCCATTGCATTTCTGGTAATAGAGCTTCATACAGAAAGTAGGAGGCTTTTTGCACATTGTATTTTGGGTTCTAACTGTAGATAGGGCAAATTCGGGAGAGAACATTAATTATCGATAGCAACCACAAAACTATCTAAATTCAAGCCATAATGACCCTAATCTAACAATGAAGCACAAATGACAATAGAAATCACAACAATAATGCAATAAAACCTCAATTCCTATGCCATAGTTGATTCTCCTTCATTGCTCTTCTCCATTTTGCTTTGTTTGCTCTTAGAAATGTAGTTTGCATAATTCACAATAAGCTCAATATAGATGCTTGATAGCAAGATCTCAAAGATGAATGATATGAGTGATATGATAGCAAAATGTTGAAGATTGCGGTTCTTCAAAATGAATGATATGAGTGATAGCAAAATATTGAAGATTGTGGTTAACCTTGAAATGAGATTGAAAGCTTGCTTTTATAGAAATCCTAGTTCAAATGAAGGGTGAGGATTGGGTGATGAGGTATGATCATTGATAATCAATGGATGAGATTAATTGAGAAGAAAAAAGATAAGGATGGGAAGAATGGACCACGATCCAAGAAGTTAGGCTTGGATAAGAATAAATAAATAAAATAATTGCAACAATTATTTAATTTATGAGAGGGTTAATGAATAACTAAATAATTAAAAAATTAATAGAAGAAAAGAGGAAATGAAATATTAAATAATTGGGAACAATTATCTAATAATAGATATAGAGGAGAGGAAATGATAAATAATTAAATAAATAAGAATTTATTTAATTATAGAAGAAAAGGGGAAATGAATAATTAAATAATTAAAATTATTTAAATATAGAAGAAAGGAGGGAAAGTGAAAATGAATAATTAAATAAATAACAATTTATTTAATTATAGGAGAAAGACTAGAAAGTAATGAGTGACGTAATTAAATAATAATAATAAAGGTAAAGTGAATTAATTAAATAATATAA